>CM067377.1:170442430-170650898 GCA_034510155.1 Eucriotettix oculatus
ATTTTAGTTTATATTTAAATTGGAGGGAGAAAATGAAATTAATACAAGTTTAATTAAATTAAAAGATTAAAATTTATTATTATTAATTAGAACATAAATATATTTTCGAAACACAATTAAAGGAAAATTTACTGGTTCGAACAAATTTAAAGAAACTCGATTTATGTTTCGGGCGTCATCGTCCTGCTCCTAAAGTCAGCATGCCAGCAGCATAGAGGGGCCATCTTGTCGAAGGCGCGATGTTCGATCTCTCCGGACCACGAATCAGCATCATTTCACCAAAATTAGCTTCTGCTCACTGTATTTATGAAACCAATAATTTAATACTTCCGGAGCATATTCACCTTCTTCTACTCCTTCACTCGGTCTTCAGTCCGACGCCCTGGCGACGTCAATCCTCTGCCGTAGCTACCCCAAAACTGTCCAGAAACTTCCATTATTTAACTTATTTCCCCAAGCTTTCGGGCTTCACATCAGTTTTCGCAGGGCTGTTTAGCTTCCTGTACAGTCCTCACAGAAACATCAATCCTCGTTTTACATGTACCCTCTTTTCTTTTTCAACGCCTCCATTCTTTCCACATTTGGTTGGCCAACCCATTGACAGTCGCGCCTCTATTGTCCGAATTAAGGTTGTCAAAAATAAGCGTCCACCCTAAGCACACCGTACGAATAACTTAACGATATAGTTTTATAAAAATGCATTTTGGGTGAAGGTATACGCTAAAAACTCGTTGATATAACTTCTATATTGTAAAGCTGTATTGCTGAAAGTAATGCCATGCAAAATTTGTGATAATTTGGTTCTTATGTTATCAATACCTGATGTTGGAAATAAATAGATATTTGTTTCAAAACTTTTTAAGGAATTAATAATTAAAGTATCAGTGGAATTTGTAGGTAAACAAATTCAATTTAATTTTGAGCTCAACCTATTTTTTAACCGAAATTGCAGGGAAATATAATAATACGTGCAATACATGCATTATTTACACGAAAACAGTGTTGTTAACATGCAACAAGATACCTTGTTTCAAGACTGGAAAATATAATTTTTACGATATTCTAAAAACGTCTACATAATTCATAAGCAGGACATTTAAATTTCAATATTTTCATAAGAATGGTAAAGATTTAATGTCTCATTTCATGTAATTGGGCACTGAAAGAAAATTATATAAGAATGAATGAAATGGATAACATGTTGTTGTAGTAGTCTGGAATTGATTTAACCCCATTATTTTACTTTCTCTAAAAACCAATTATACGTAGACTTTGTCACCTCTTATTTATTGAAACAGCAAATTAAACAGATATTATTTATTAGGACATATCAACGTTTACGATGGTTACCTGGTAGCCGTCGTAGGTCCAGGAAGCCCACTTCATGTTGCAGCTTTGGATGTCGAAGGGAAAGTATTCTACGTTGATGTCACAGGAGCTGCGGAAGATGCCGTGGCTCAACCACACCACCTCCCCAGTGTGCGTCACGATCACGTTCGTGTTGATCACGGCTGAGTTGTATTGAGAGTCAGCGCTGTCAATACATAAAAAATCACATTTAGCTCACTCACATAGGACTATAAATATAGAATTTTTTGTTACTTTATCGGTGACCTATAAGTATGTGATAACTATTAGGTTGTTGTTATCAAGAACCCTTTTATTCCATCGACCAATGTAACATCCGTGTACCAATTCGGGTTGGTACGAGGCCCCATACTCGGCGTAGTTCCTGCCACCTGGCGGATAATTATGTGGTATATATATAGTCACGAGCTACTCGCTTCAGGGAAAGATTTTATTATTTAAATTTAGAGGCTATCGCTCTGCCTCCCCGCCAAGCGGAGTATTTATCTACGAAATTGTGGACAGCACACCTAGGGGCGAGTCCCAGACGCTTGCTGCCAACTCTCGACTACTAACGTTGCCGTTCGTCGCTGCATGTGTGATCCAACGAGAGTAGTCAGCCTGCGTCCCGTTTCTGCTTCCCTTGTATGTGAATCTGAGATGTCGGACTTCATTTTCTTGGTTTCTTTAAAATGACAATTGTTTTGACTACGTGTAATCTCTTAACTGAAATCAAGGCTTAAATTATTTATTATAATAAAATGTTTAAACATATGTACGTTTGTCATATTTATGGATAACCACGGCAAGAAATTCGAGCTATCTCCCAAGTATATCGAGCATGGAAAGATCTTGGCTGCATTCTAAAAAGGTCCCAGCACAATTACTTCGTATCATCCGCTAATAATGAAGGCCACAATATGCACACTAATAGCAGATTATTATTATTAGATAAACAGTTTTCGAAGGTCACGTTTTACGAATTCCAAATCGATATTAAATTATACTACGTTGTTGAAAAACGTGATATTGCCAGCCTCTGCTTCCTACCACAGAGGTCCCGGGTTCGATTCCTGGTAAGGTCTTGGGTGTTTGTGTGCGTCTTTGCTCTCCCAAGTCGACTAGCCTTTACAAAGTAGATCAGATCACCAAAATGGTGAAGTAGTAGCTAATGACCTTAGCTGTTGATGCGACTTAAAAAAATAACTGAAAGAACGGAAGAAAGTGATATTATTACCGATTATTCTCGTAGCTTGATACCACCTTTAATTTCTTTTCCGCACTAAATGTTTTCGAAAATTGTCAATTTTCATTTGTTTGGCCTTTCCAGTCATTGTAACATGCTCAATCGTATATGAACTAGCCTAACATATGATGTAGATTTGAAATCTCTCATTAAATGAATTAGTGATTTACGTGTACAGTGGAACATATAGATTCACTTTAAATATTGGTGTTATCTACTTTGGTCCAGACGTGTTCTGTGACGCTTATGTGCATTACTATTTCATCTTGGAGTTAACTATGTGAAACACTACATATTGTTGCCTGACTTGACTGGCGAACAAACTTATAACGTATATAAGAGAAGAAGAAACCAATACAGTAACGTGCCGTATTATGATGTCACAGATTTTACTGAAAATGAATCTTAAAGAGTGGACGATCATGCTACATATGTTTTATCAGTATACTAGACATGTTAAGTAGGGTCTTAATGAATATTTCTAACTAAAGGACAAAATAATTTTTATGACATTGTTGCTTTATCGGCGAGTTTCCCACAATGCATTGTCTAAGACTAACTACGTCGTCTTGATATAGGCAGAGCTAATAATGGCTTGATCTCAATGGGATGGTGCTGAATCCTGTAATCTTTTGATATCAGAAGTGTCTAATACGTATCAATACTAATTCAGACACATTTGCCACATTAGAGTAACGTATAGGCTAAACCTCTAACCTTTTGCTGTAAAGTTCATGTAAGGCTTAATTCTTAAATTACAAATGCTGGAAGGATTGTACATATTTGGCTTTATGGCAACATGATGAACTCCGTGTAACAAATGAGACGCTAATATCCGAAATTGCTGGTTTATATTCCACCAATAATAAAACCGAGGCAGAAACAAGCTGAGATAATGATCATGACAATGGGGAACCGAATTGCAACGCTTTACAACACTATACGTCAGCGATTAGATTGATTAAAGTTTGCAGCCTGGTCATTGGACTCTGGCGAAGGTCACCCAATATATTTAAGGGACTCAATATATTTTTTTAAAAAAATATGAATGTTTAAGATCAGTGGGACCAGATTGTCGGGGGTCCATAATAGAATTCTATGGAATGATGCGGAAAGATCCTAACTGGTCAAGAGGTGTAATTCTATTATGTCGGCGAAATTATTATAGCTGACGATAATGACAACGTCCGTGACTTGCGATTTATCCAAAAATTTATAAAACAGCTAATGGGAAATCTGGAGACCACGCAAGTCGTCAGGGGTATAGGCCGAAGGAAACAGTTTGTCTGAGAACATTGAAGAAAGCAGGCAGCCTTATAATATCGTCGGGGACAGGCGTTCTCAAACCATCAATATTCGACCTGAGACTTCTTGAAAGCAACGCAGGCTAGCTGCGAGGAAAGACGCTTGGGAATTTCTCCCCCTTACGATTATCCAATGTCAAATATCTCATGTGTAGACTGTTTTAGACCCGTTTCCTGAGTTTAATTTTCCTACTGTTAAACCGAGATAGAGTTTCATTTTTGGCTAGTTAGAAGGTAACAGATTAAATGTTTTATTATATTTCAGTAGAGATTGGTCCGACCAAGTAAGAATCTCGAAAAAATAAGCATGGACACTTTTTAACTCGGCCTTATTAACGACTATTGTCGTCTTCAAAATAGTAGAGCCTTGAGTTTGAAGCTTCACTATGCCTGTTTGGAGTGATCTATGTTATTGTGAAAGGTCTACTTTTACGCAGAATTTAATGCCATTTTATGATATGTAAAATAAAAATTTTAAAGCAATTTATATCTGCGTTTTGGCGAAAAAACTGAAAAAAGTCAGATTTTTTGTCTTAATTTTACATCGCTTGACTTTGACAACTGATAGATGTCAAACTATTGCGTCAAACGGTCTGAAAATTTAACAGAAGACAGTGCAAATTCTTCCAAACCTATCCGCAAAGTTTGAATATATGTTTCTCACGTTTTAAAAAAATAATTAATTAGTGGACCTCTCCTAACTCTTGGAGAGCGCATCCCAGAAGAGCGGGGAAAAGCCTTTCTTGTAGTGGTTGAAAGTCATAAATATAAAATATAAACTTAATTAATGTAGCAACGCTCCAAAATTTTGTACGATTTTTTAAAAAGTGTAGGGAGAAAGGAAAAGTTTATTGAAGCGGGAGGGTAAAGTAGGGTGGGGAACCCGATCCCGCTAGCCTGCCCCCGACCTTTCTCCGGCGCTCTTTCTGCTCATAGTGCTGAATAATGGCAAGAAATGTACCAGTTGCTTAACTCCTTAGGCAGTTTTAATAAGGTATATGTGTTTGTTTAGTCAGAGACTCGTCAGTAAAAATTTTGAGGGGTTTAACATCGTGTGGTACGAGTCCTGATCAATCACTACAGCAGACTTTTAAGGATAATTTTTTTTTCGCAATCACTAAGAGATTTATTTGGAGACATGTGCGAGCACTAACTTAGAAAATAGCAGTGTGAGCAATATTTAATTTCCAGAAATTTCATAGCAACGATTGAAATCATAGTGTGCCCAGTTGAAAGAAGGGCGTGAAAAGTGGAAAATGTGTCACCGAAGATGATTCCGCTCTAACATTACGGCTGGTAATGTTACAACTGTTTCCAGGTCATTAAAACAGATCGCCGTTGCACTGTAGCTGAAATCAATAATGAAACGGTAATCAGTGTTGGAAGTGTGGACATCGTCATCCGTGATTTACCTTGCATTGCGAAAAATCTCAGCGAGATGGGTTCCACGTCTGTTTACCCAAGAAAACAAAAATGAGAGAGTTGAAGTTTGTCAGACGCTTCTTGTTTGTTTTAAAAATGAAGGACGGACATTTTTGTAACGTAATGTGACATGTGATAAAATTTCAGTTCACCACTAAAATTCCCGAGTCAATAGGGGCCAGTATGGAGTGAAGAGAAAGGGGGAGCCAGTATCATCAAGAGCCTTAACTCGCTTGTCAGCCGAGAAGGTGACGTCAACTGTGTTCAGGGAGTTTTACTCCTTGACTTTTAACATGATCGTCGTATAATAAACGGTGCCTACTACTGTGACCTTCATGACCAGTTACGAGTTGCATATCAGTCAAAAATGCGGCGTTAGCCATACGAGACGTCCTGATCCAGCATGAAAATGCAAGACCGCACACTGAAGCTCTCACAACCCAAAAATTGGCTGAATTTCACTCGACTACACCTTCCCACTCTTCATACAACCTTGACATTTACGTTTGTTCGCAATTGGTCGGATACTCGTCCGAAGTCATTCTTCGAAACGGTATAAAAAACTACTTGTTTTATGGGAAAATTTCATTAATAAGGAGTGTTTTCTTCTGAAATGTAAATTAAATTTACTTTTACAAAAGGCCCGTTTATATTTTAATTGACCTTGTACATGCTTTTGCCAACTAAAAAGTAAGCGTTTTACTTATGTTTTGTTGTGCTTCTTTATTCCAAAAAACCTATCTATAACTGTAATTTCTGTCTGATTTGTTCCACAATGATTGCCAATGACAGTCAACATCCAACCTCGATTCTAGTGAAGAAAATGAACCCCGACCTTATCTGAGCACTTGTTGATCGGTAACACAGAGCGAGTCACTGCACTGCTCCATCGTAAACAGTTCTGTTGAAAACGATGATTACATTGCCGCTGCTGCCCTAGTATCGCTACTCTAGTTCGTTTGTCGCTGCTTTTGCGTACTCACACCCTCTAAGAGCAAATCATCTCTCGGGCCTGTGTTTAATAACTCCTTTGAGGAGCTTCGTGAGAACACACATTTTTTCTTGAATTCTCTTCAACAACATTCTGATTTTGAACCAAGATTACTATTCCTAAAAGCGACCACACGATTCGTCAGTGAGATGAAACTTTCACCCCAATTATACTCCCTTGTCAGGCTCAGAAATGATTCTTCTAGAAAATAGGGACATAAATATTGAACAATGTGATTGGGAATTTTCTGTCTGTTTGTTTATAACTCTTAGATAATAATTAATGACAAGTAGTAAATCTGTAAAATAAAAGCTTACAATTATCATAACTTCTAAATTACTTCGTTAATTGAAGTACTTATTCCTAATAATAAAATATTATGAGAAGGTTTCTCAGCGTTCTGTCATAGGTGCATTATCTACTGCTTAACCTTGTACATTCTTTTCGTTGGACTTGTTGAATTATTTGTGTATAGAATGAATTGTAATTTCATAGAAAAAAGCAATGCTGTTGTTACACTTGCTGTTGGAGTACCTAATTATATTTTGAATAAAATGTTTCTTCCTTTCTTTTCATTACATTTTAATTTTAACTTCAATATTATAGAACTTTTTTCTGATCTACATTTTGTGTTTCAGTTTATTAACTATACAGGAATAACGCCTCGAAAACTTCACTTCGTTTTATTGGACGATCGAATGGATTCACTTCTACTAAGATGACATTTGGTAACACTTGTCATTAAAATAAATTGTAATTTTAAGTTTGAAAGATAATATTAAAATCAAATTATTATTCAAATATATTTAAATATTGTATGTTATTCTTTCAAAAACATTGAATGGCTCATTAGTTTCTCCGTGTGTTTAAATATATTTGCATTCACTTTAAATCTGAATCACCACAATTCTCTACAAGAGAATAATTATTTATGTTTTAGAAGCGTAATACGTGAAAATGTTCTTAATGGGATTTCTTCTCATTTCTAAATATTTTATTATATAAAATTTAACACATCGCGCATTATGGTAATTGCGTTAAAACTAAAAAATCGGGAATTCGGTTAGTTTTTGTAGAGAGGCCTGAATTATTGTCTGCAGCATGTCGCTTCGAAAGGCATTAGCAGATCAATTTTGTGTGACTACTGTTAGCAACTCCCGAGGTGGGGATAGTTTTTGAAGGCCGCAAAATGTGGGAAACGCGTGCTATTTTGGAGAGTGAGCGTAGTCGTACACGTCTTTACGGTCCAGCCGTAAGGGTCTAGTGCTTTTCAAAGACGGGTTACAATTAATGAAGAATTTTGGCCTAATACCTAAATTTCATTCCGAAGCTTTTTTACTTAGTTTATCTTAGAAAAAACAAACAGTTTTTAACGTAAAATGATTGAGGGTGTATTTAAGAGCAACCATCAACAAAGAGGATCCTTGTGGTTGAGCTAATTAACAATATATTGTGGTTATCTTTTTGTTAATTCAGTTGTATTTTTAAGTTAACATTTCTCATCTATAATTAAATTGCCTATATGTGTGTATGTGGGTGTGTGAGTTTGTGTATGTAGGTTCCGCATAAAAATGTAAACGAGGGACTCGATTATGACCAAATTTGGTACACTTGATTTTTTTTACCCGGAAATTAGTACTAGGGGCGGGGTGGAAGGAATGGAAATTTTTAAATAAGTAGAAAATGCCAATATTTCTATCATATAAATACATTTTTGGGTCAATTAATTTGATAGTGTGTCATCCGACACTGTTTTCCCATTATTTTTATATGATGTCCCTCCATCTCCACCCCTAAGAATACTCAACTTCGATTTTGGATGGGGTTGCAATTATATGCTACTTTTAGGGGTGGATGTGGAATGGTTTCACATGAAAAAACAAGAAAAATATCGAGATTGATTCGAAACCAGTGTAATATGAGTCGCTGAGTTGATTCCTGACACTTACTCCTAGCAGGGAGATGGAAAGGGATGAAATAAAGTTCCGCGTAATACCATTAAGGATTGCAACTTGTATAAAATTTTGTTCCCATGTTCCTGGTGATAAAAATCCAAACTCTGATTATAAATAACGACAACCACACCCAGGGGATACACAAAATTGACATTAGAATCGAATAAATATTTATCGAGGTCAATTACTTTGATAGCGTTTCCTCAACACTAATGGTATAGAATTATAATCAGAGGAGAATATTCTTAGGGGTGGGAGTGCAGGGACGTGATATGAAAATATTGATAAGGGAGGAGGTAGAGGGACATCACATCATAATAAGAAAACAATCAAAATTGGTGACCAAGCCGCGGATATTACAGTCTCTGATATCTAAGAGTACGACGGAGGTGGTAAAAAAAGTTTCGCGTGCAATTATAAACGGGTGGAATAATTTATATCAAATTTGGTGGACTTGTCCTTCGCGACGCAAAAGCAAACGCACTGGGGATAAGACACGACGATCATAGACTACCCCTAGAAAAACGGGAGGGGTCGGAAATTTTAAAACATGCATAAAAGGGTCAATATTTGGGTCGAATAAATATTTTTGTGGCTCAAGTATTTTGATACTTGTCCGCAGATGATTTTTATGTGTCTGTGTAACTTCAAGCCCATCCACTCGGGATTGGAGAAACCTTAGAGGTTCGGGTATTGGGGTCACATAAAATAATGATAAAATTACCATCATTTATGTCGAAAGCAGATATATTAGTCATTGTGTTCAATACTGATGTGAAAGTGGTGAATGTCAGTAAGATGAAATCAACCGTGATTACCGACTATTTAGGAGTTATAGAAGTCGCTGACTATCTATTCTTAAATTAAACTTGAAACTTAAATGAGCCATGTGTGGGAATGAAGGTGGAATGGAATGAAAGTCTGTGAAACCAAATTGACGTAGAATGTCATATGTTTCGATGTTATGGAATTAATTTCGTTCAAAATTCGTGTTAATATTAATTTTACTGATTATCGGGGGTGAGGGATGGTGAAGTTCTGTTACAATTGGAGATATTTCAATAGAACTTTGTTTATGTCAGTTAGGCCCAGTTTGAACATTTATGGGTAAAATGACTCCCAGCTCCTATAAGGTTATGGATGGCCTTAGGGAACTGAAGTTAATTATTATCGGACGTAATTTTGTCTTTCATAAAAACAAGTGTGTGTTTATTACTCTATTCCGCCAGCGGAAATACTTTTCACTCACTTAGATTACTGATGGCAATTTTTATTTCTTTAATGAGCTCTTATAAATTGTTACGAGTATTTTTATTCAGTTAGAGTATTGAAACTATGTTTTACCCTGCTATTCAACCGGGAGTATTTTTATTCTCCCTAGATACTGGGAGTATATTTGAGGTTAATATTGTGAAATTTTCAATGCCCGTTTAATCATGTGCTGGCCAAGAATTAAATAATATACCTGGATTATAAAAATAAATACACCGGGTCCAAAGCTAGTCATTAAATAATAGACCTCAATTAATCAAAGTAAAGACCCCATGCCTGACTCAAGTACTCACGTGTTTGGTCCAGCTCCCTCTTTGGATCGCTCGGATCACGTTATTTCAATTTTCAAACACGATTGTTACATTTATAAATAACCAAATTAATCCTGCATAAGCAGTGGCGCCAGGGCCGACATTCGTCAATAATGGTTACGAGGGAGCCGATAAGCGTTAAAATACTATTTATACTTCATCAACCTTGTGTTAAACTAATTTATCTAATATGGTATTCAGTTTTAGTTATTCTTAATCTATACCAAAAAATAAAATTGTCTGTCTGTCCTTATGTTTGTCTCGAATCAACGGATTTCAACTAAAATGTGAGGGTTTGAACAAAAGAAGATTTAATTTAAATATTCGTGCATATTTAGTTTCCATATATTGCAGAAGATAATAATATATGAATATAATAAAAATATTAATTCTACGGGAAGATTTCTTGTAATTATCACGCGAAATCCGGCGTGTAAACCAACTGCGAGTTATAAGTTCTTTTACGCGTTCTTGTAGCATTCATCCCACTTACTATCTATTGTTGCAGCAGGCTGAGAAAAATTAACTTCTTTGAATCGTCCATACGATGTATACATAACTTGATAAATTGGTTTTATTTCTCGCGTTAGGTAAATATTAAAATTTAGTAATTCTAATATGAAAATAAAAAGGAAACTATCGAGTTTGGTGTCGAAGCCGGTGTAATGGGAGTCGCTGGGTTACAATATGACCTTTTCTATGCGATTTAAGTAAAAATTTAACCTTTAAGGGTGGGAAATGTTTTTTTCTTTTAGAATACTGAAAATATATTTAGTACTATATCGGGGGTATTTGGGACTCTCAAAATACTGGGAGTCGATCTGAGGTTCATATTGCGACGTTTTTGACGTCGGTTTAGTTATGTGTTGATCAAGAATTAAATAATGTACCGGGATAATATAAATAAATACTCGGGCAACGCCGGGTCACCAGCTAGTTTATGTCATAATACGTTCTCAGACAAATCGTTTCAATGAATATTTTCCTATTTCTTAGTGAATTCACGTTACAGGAATACTGTAATTTCTTGAGTACGACTATAAAGTTACGATCAGTTTTATTTTATGTTTGATACTGAGCGTTCCTGTTTACTTTTCTGTGGAATTCTGATAATTGTTGAAGGTCAGTTTCACTTTACCATGGACTGAGTTTATTCTGAAGGGGTTGTCATATAGAATTTTCAAACATTTAAAGTGTTGAGATTATTAATGTAAATAGACGGAAACATTCGGCGCAAAGCACGTCCATAGGAATTGCGCGGTGTTAAAAACAAAACACACACACAAATCGTTCTGGCTTCCAAATCTCCACACGAGATCAGGAACGGCCAATTGACGTTAGCTTTGTACGGTCACAATATGTATGATGAAACGAGCTGATTTATCAACAAATATAACGGTAGTGTCTGTTAAATGTATCGTGGCGTAAAGAGCGATTCAGCATAACCTCCCAACTATTGTTTTTTTTCCTCCCTGGATATTTCAGTAATTGTTACATAAATTGTTGATAATTATTTTTATTTTATATTATAAAAATATCCCGAATGAAAGAGATAGCACATTGCTCGCATAAATATACCAATGACTATGAAAGATAAGTTTTGATATTATGGACCTCCAAGTAGTTTAAAAAAACAGAATATTATAACTTTTACACAATAACCAAAGTTCTATTAATGTTTTATTTACAAAGGACGAGCAAGTATCTGGTAATTAATTACAATGGTTTGAATCGATAATAGGACAGGCGTCAATTCAGTATTTTATTAAATAGTTATGCCTTTAAAATTAAAATCTATAAAAATCAACCTGGATGTACCCGATATGAAATCATATTACACTTCACAGTGAAAAATAATCCAAAATTTTATCAACTAAGATTCTTTGAATTTCTCAAGTTTGTACGCGCAGCTTTATTCTCTTGTTAACGAATCGTATTTCAGACCTGAACTCTAGATTGGCAAAGTTTGAATGTGACGTGGTTCGCTTGTTGGTGCCAATATTAACTTAGCTGCAACAGAAAGACCACAAAATAGAACGAAACAAGCCTATCCGTCAAAGTGAAAATCAATTTTATGGAAAAGACAATTATTGGAATTTTAATTTAATGAATCATCCAATTAAGGCTGAATAAATGAATTTTTTGCAATTAATTAGGGAAGTATATCTCATAAAAATTACAGAAACGGCAAAAACCGTCTCGTTTTATGGCTTCATCAGGGAATTTTAATAAAAAATTGAAAGGAAACCCAACTTTAATCTATGATATAAAATAAATCCTTTTCAACCATAATACGTAATGCCATATAAATACAAATATTACTATTCTATTTGAAAAATTAGCTATGGAATTTTTATTTTGAATGATAAAAACAGTGAACGATAACAAGGAATGAGAAATTGTATTTTAATTTTTACCATTATTTTCATTAATGGCTGAATTATTTGATCAAGTAAGTAACACTCGTCTATCATGAATAATATTTACATTACTCATTTGAAAGTTATATATATATATATATATATATATATATATATATATATATGGACACAACTGAATAATTTTGACTGTATAATTTAATTTTTTATGGTTATTATAAAGTTTTTAAAGATTGTTCCCTTTTGCCGATGTACAAACATTATAATTTCAACAATAAATTTTGTACATATCATATTTGCGTGAATTACTGTTTTTATCTTTTTTATTTTTGACAAAATTTAAATGAAGCATGAGACGCGCCCTGACTGAGCGATCAAAGATGAATGCCGCCGCCGCCATCACGCTAAGTGCTGTGCCTTATCCGTACCTCCATGAGACGCGCCGTGCTTGAGCGAGCGAAGAAGTTTTCCGCCGCCCACGAGCCGTGCCCGCCCCGTATCTGTCCCCGCCGCCCGAGACGCTGTCGACGCCGCCGACTGCGAGCGCGTCTTTGCCCGCCGACACCAACCGACGCGTGGTTGAGAACCATGTGCTCCCATGAACAAGAGCGGCCACTCTTGGGAGAACAACGCAGCCGTGTACACCCTGGTTCCTGCACCCGCACGTACCAGCCCTGTAAACTGCCGCTTGCGAACAGATCGCATTCCGGTGCCGCTGAGGAAGATTCCTGCCAGCGATACACCAGACCCGTGTCTCAGCGCGAGAACGGACAGCTGACGGCCACTTGCATGCTGAGCACGTCCACGAGGAAGAAAGACGCCGACCATCTCCTCGTCACGCAAGGCATCGAATAGTAATGTACTGTCAGTTTCATTGAGCGAACGATTCTTTTTATTCAGTTTCACAAATTCAAGTTTAAATATTTGTCAAGTGACTATGGTATTTAACAAGTGTAATTCAAATCTTGAATAATACTATTATATTTTTCTTGGGGATTGTTGTGTTTTCCCACAGCATACTTCTCATTTTGAACTGTTTATCTTAGATAAATTTGCAATACCGAATTGGCGAAGCTGCGGGCTTTTGACTGATCGTATTTTGTAACTAACAAGTTGTGCGATATACATCCTTTTTTTATTACATGGATGATTGAGCAAGACTAGTTGTGCTTGTTGTGTTATAATATATATATATGGAATTATATTAAGATATACATGAACACGATTTAACTTAATTACGTGCATTCATTGTTAAATGCACTAAGTTGAGGCTTAAAATATTTTTAAGTTTAACTTTATGGCAATTTTGGAAAAGAGACATAGTATATAATCAAATTAATTAATTTCGTAGACTAAGAGAATTATAGTCTCATGAAAAAGGCATGCAGCAACTATAGGTGGAAGGAGGAAGAAGTCAGCTGATGTTGAGATTCAGAAGAAGACGTTTCTGGCCCATCCATTGTAAAGAAGTATTGGGAAAATTAATATCCCTAATTGATGTTCCGCCTGCAAACCATCAATATTTTGCCAAAGTTCTAACCTTCAGGGAAATCTATAATTAAATGAGAACAACGAGAAAGCTTCCCATAGCCAGCCGGAGAAGAACCATTTCGTCAAAGGGAAGCTAACGTAGGCGACACCTATCAATTGCTGGAAGCTGAGTGAACGACTAGCCGACCCAGCAGACGCAGTCGCTGAATAAACAGATGTGTGAATGTTTTACACGGTGACGCAGATAACCGAAATCCTCAGATAGGACCTTGGTTTTTCTTTTACATTATTTTTAAAAAAACATTTAGAGTCTCATGTTTCGTAAATTAGCCTCACGTAAAGTAGCCGTCGTAAATAGTAGTAATTGTAATTTAAATTTAAGAGTAAACGAAACTAAAGGACACTAGTTCATATAACAAATTTAACTTGTTAATATATTCAAATATAATTTAAATAAAAACCATTTAAATAAATAATCGAGTATTATATTACAGCATTTCTTACTTTCTTAATTCTTTCTTACTCAATCTTCATTCCATCTCTTTCTAGGACGACCAACATCCCTTTTTCCAATAGAATGGTATTACAGGGCAAGCTTTGGTATTCTATTTTCATCCATTTGAGAACGTGGCTTTTCCAATTTGCTCTATTTTGGTAAATTCTATCATTCAGTGTGAATATCTAGCTGCTGCCTTATTTCTTCATTTCCTATTTTATCACTCCGGGAGTATCCTTTTACAAATCTAAGAAATCTCCTTTCCGATACTTGTATCTTACTCCTATAATTTTTTTATTCACTCATGTTTGACTTCCATATGACAAAGTTGGTGCAAACATCGTCTTATAAAATTCAAGTTGTGTATCGTCTCTTACTTTTCCTTTTAAATATCGTCTAATTGTCCCACACAGAAATTGAAATCAATGAAGCTTTATCTTCATCTCGTCGTCGTCATTATCAAATAATTCACAACCAAGTTAGACAAACTTTGAAAGTTGTTCTACTGGTTGATCATCAATTACTATCTTCGCTCTTATAGGATAATTCCCTTTCCATGCCATTACTTTAGTTTTCTTTCTAGATATCTGCAGATTGTAATTTTTGGACAGTATTTAATTTATATATCGATTTCTGGAGGTCGTCTTCATTTTATCGTAAAATAAATTGATCATCGGCAAAAGCATAGTATTTACGTATCTTTTGTCATTCAACTTTATTCCTGGGGGGACAGATTTATTCCATTCTCTGACTACTTCATCTATATATATATATATATATATTTATTTATTACAGAGAGTTGGGGGAAAGAATACATCCTTGTCGTACTGCTTGATTTATTAGTACTTCTTCGGTCAACTGATGTCCCAAATCTAGCACAATTTCTGTTCTACTGTATATATTTTTTATAACTTGCATAAGATGTTTTTGGCATCCATTTATATCCATTATATTTATTAATTACTTCCTGGTTATTGTACTGAATGCCTTTTCGTAATCCACGAAGGCAATATAAGTGCTAAGATTAAATTCTCTTCTTTTCTCTAATATTTGTGTGAGACTAAATATATTATCTGTACAGGATCTGCCTTTCCTGAATCCATTTTGTTCTTCTAATAAAAGATTGTGTGCAATAACCTTAAGCCGATTATTTATTAATTTAGCATTTCTTTCGAATAAAATATAAAAGAAAAATTTTTCGACGTAAGGATAATTTTTATTTACCAACCGAACGTGATTTAAGATTATTGTACGATTCAACGATTCAAATTTTAATTTTCGTTACCAAACTTCCCTTAATAATTTCATTTTATAGTAACTATCGCTACTTTTGTGGCTGAAACACAAACACATACACACACACACACATATATATGTGTGTGTGTGTGAATAAGTACATTTATATTACCTATTTATTTATAGATATGTGATTAGGAACTTGAATGTGATATTCGAACTTATAATTATTTCATTAATTTCTGTTTAACGAGTTGCAGTTGAGGGTGAATCCGCTAATTAATGCTGATTTTAATCCCACGAATTTCATTTAAAGCTTTTTCAGAAGCCCTGGCTACGTTATTTATTAAATTTTCTGATATGTATAACGAGGTAATTCGCTCCCACATGCTTCACTGTTTGATCTAGCAATATTTAAACCGCAACACCAGATGTTATACAAAATGTTTAGTGGCTGTGTAAAATATGCTTTTCATGTTTCAGTTTTGTCGTTAATGAATACGTGCGCTATGATATTTTAGAATGGGGTATTTTATTACAAGCGACAAAGGTTTTGATACAGCCTCCTTGCTACCTTTTGTACCACCGCTTCGGAGAATGAACTTAATTATACTGACGTCAACACGAGTTTTTAGTATGTGTTATTCCACTTCTACACGGATTAAGTCCTTAATTTTCCTCCTTGGTAAGTGTTAATTGACGTTATTTGAAAACTTTTATTAACAGAGAATGATTAGTAATAATACACAAAATGAGCAAAACAATGTTTAATTTAATAAACACAATTTTATCACATGAAAATCGTTGCTTATATTTTTATGTAAAATTATTTGTCAATATTTATTAACATTAATGGCCGATAATCGTTATCGAATATCATACTTCACACATGCTTGCGTAATGACCCACGGGTCTTTTCGGACAAATGTTTAACCAAAAATCAAAATGAAATGTTTTACTGAAATACTTCTCCAAAAGATAAAAACATCGATTAAAACAAATTTTATCATTGTTCTAACTGTACCTCTAATAATGGAGGCGAAAATTACGGCCTAAATTGGTCAGAATTAAAACTATTTATTTATTAAATTATAACACGACGTTTCGTTCCTTTGTTTGGAACCCCAGGTGTGTAAACAATCTACAAAAACTAATTACAATTGAAGTAAATGAAATGAAATAGATAAAATACATAAGACGCACTTGTTTTAATCACAGATTACACAAGATTTATTGACAAATTTGCACTTGAAGCAGGAACTGGCTCCGAGGCTTGTTATTGAACGACTGACGAGGTAAATATAAACTTTTCGCATTCCTTTATGGGGTGGGGGACATTTAAAGGATTATGCCGACTGCGAAGGCCTTTGCTTTTCGGGAGAAGTTCGTGTGTCATTTACAAATTTAGTTAACAATAATATTTAACAAATATAGTTTTTTTTGACAATGATAAAATTAATTTTATAAATTAAAGTTAAAGAAGACAATCGTATTTAGGTTGTGGGTATCAATTTTGATATTTAAGGAGGAAGAATAGGATCTGATATATAAAATTTCGCTAATTAATCGAGAAAATTAATTTATTTGGACGTTGGACCAATCGAAATTGTGATTGTTTATATGTCTGTGTTTTGACATCACAGTATCTTTCTTGTATTTTATGCTGTTTTTATGTTCACCTATTCTTGTCCGTAACGATCATTTGGCCTGCCCAACATAACAAGACTTACAGTCTAAACAATTAATCTTATAAACGATGCTGTGTTTTTCATAATTTCTGATGTTATCACAATATATTATTTCGTAAATATTTTTTATGTAAACAGTTTAAACCATATAGCTCCGTGAATACAGTTGGGATCACATCTAACATTCTGAGATGCAGAAAGAGTGTTGTTTGTGAAACTTTGTATACAGATGTTTAAATAGAGTGTACGGTGAGAACTTTAATTTGCGCAGGTTGTCGTGAAATTTGTAATAATTATATAATACTAATTGAGAATAGGTTAATTGTAATTGAATACTGCTGTTAAAACAGCAAGTACTTAATTTCAAAAGAAATATAAGGGGTAGTACCCATTAAGTAATCAATTCAAGGCGACAATAAGAACGAGTTTATTTACATTTAATTTTATTGCCAATCAATCGTTATTTAAGAGTTTTTGCCACATTGATAGTAGAGTTTCAATCCCTTGTTCGTTTTTTTCCCTTTGAAGTAAAATATGATTCCAGATAAATTCGCACATACTTCGCACATAAGTTCATCCATACTTTTGAAATTTTTATTCCTTAAGGACTTATCTGAATAAATGAAAATCAGATGGTATTATGGTAAAAAATTTGTTTATTTTTTATGTTTATTATTTTTCTTGGGTTAATCTTGATGCATGCGGCCTGGCATTATTGTGTTGCCAAATTTTCTGTTACCAGAGCTGACCGTTTTACCAATAATTGGTTGTGCAACCAATCTAATTGTTAGCAATACAGTCCAGCAGTAATTGTTTCTCCCAGTCTCAATACTTCAAAATGGATTATGCCACCACAGTACCACCAATCGCACAATAACACATTCTTTAAACTGAGTGATGGTCTAGGTGTGGGTACGAGTAGCTGATTTGGAGAAAGTCATAGCCTGGTGCACTTGTTGTACCTCTCATCACCAGTAACAATACTTCGTAAAAACGGATCACTACAATGTGCAAATTGTACGCCGTTGATCTTTATTCATCTCTGACAATAGATGTGGAACCCATATACCCTGCCTGTAAACCTTCCTGATTTATTGAAGATGTCTTTGGACTGTTGACCAAGAAGCCTGAAGAGTGTTTGCTGTTTCCTGGATGCTTAGCTTGAGATCAGTTTCCACCAGTGATTTTAAAGCGTCATGATCAAACTCTTCCCGATCGGTATTAGACAAGTCAAAATCACCGTTAGAAAATTTTCTGAACCGGTTTTGACACTTACTGACTTTCAATGCGTCAGAAATTTTCTTTGTTGCAGTAACACCTGAACGAAAAGGGGAAACAGGATGCAATAAATGTTCTTCAGTGGGTTGACAGTCTGCCATTTTACACCGGTGCAATAAAAACGTTTGATATTAGAAGTCACAACAGCCAAGACAATGGGTTGTAATATTGCGCAATAACTCACGCCTTTATACACTCACGCTCTGAACTAGACTCGAGCGAATTCTCCAAACTAACAATAATTGATTACTTATGGGCACCCCCTTTATTATAATTAGATTAAAACTTTTATACAATGATCAATGTGAAAAACTGATTGTTTATAAAACACCGTAATACACATACCAGACGTGTATACCTTGGGAATAGTATCTGGTGCGGAGTGGAATACCACTTGCAAACCTTTGTTTTGCAACCTTGGAATTTTAACCTTACCTTGTACGTATATTCTAGAAATTTTAAGATTTGTATGGAGCAACATCAATCTATATGCTCTAAACGGTTCAAGCCATTCGTACAACACAAGAAATCGCTCTCAGCTCCGTGTTGAAAAACATCGTCTAAGTCTTTTTGAAACAAGCATTCACTATTCCGGTATAAATCTATACAATAGTCTCCCGGAAGAAATAAAAGCTTTAAAGGTTCAAAAATTATTTATTAAGAGTTGTAAATCTCTGTTGATGAATGGAGCGTATTATTCACTCAAAGAGTTCGTAGATAGGAAGGACTAAAACAGTTTGCTGGTGTCTTATCAAATTCTCCTTTTATTTTAGAACTATACTCTACTAGAATTTAACTGCTGACTTATTTTCTTTTTCATGTTCGACGGGAACCTACGCACGATCATCTGCTGCCTTCTCCGTCGACTGAAAATTGAAGATTGAATTTTATTTTTCCTCTTTTTGTCATTCAATTCTTAATTGTAAAATTCTGTATATTTCTTGTAATATTATATTTGACGTATCCTATTTCCTCAACCGAGGGCTAATGGATTGAATAATAATAAATCTAGAATACACAATCAGAAAAAAATTACGAAACGTTTCAAACAAATGTAAGCTGAATAAAAATACAGGTAAGAATATGAGTCTGATAAACAATGTTGTGAACGGCAAAATGACACTGTTTCTGTGAGGTATAATTTCCTAACATACGGACGTAATCACTTTATAGAGTAAATGTAGATGTGATTGGTTGACGGTTTTCTGATTGCCAATTACTCATTTCAGCTCTGGATAGTCGATCTTTATCTGATCCGGCAAATTTTTATCGCCTCTTACAGTTAACTGTGTCTGTTCAAAGAGACGAGAATTGATTCAATTGAAGCTCAGCCAAAGGCCGTTATACCATATGGTGAAGATATTAACGACGGGAAAATGTCGACCGGACCCGGAAATCGAAGTGTCGATCTTCCGCTTGAAGAGATTGTGCTCCACCGCTGAGCTAGGCCATGTTGAACGCCAGATCAAATGCCACATTCATCCACTCTTATAAACGTAAGATCGACTTTGGGCACTGCCATTGGTAGACAAGATATATTTTTACTGTCCTGTGCATGTAAGCTTTGGGAAACTACGAACAAATGCACTTTTCTCTGAGAAGACAAAACTGCAGTAATAATCTCAACCTGAGAAAAAAAAATTCTAAGTTACGAGGAGGGTCTTTGATGACCAAGTACAAAAGACCAGTAGCTAGTGCTTTTAGCAAGGTTATAAATTATCGTGATGACCCCTTCCGTCCATTCGCATTGCACGTCAAAAAACGGTCGATTCCCACAAGACTTGTAGTCTGCATGAATTTAGAATAAATATCTTAAGTCTTGGTTTATACTCATTTAAAGTTTTTTACTAGTTGTGCATGTTTGATAAATTGGAGACTGCAGAAGTGGACGGAGAACTCAAATAAAAAAAGAGCTTGATTTAAGCCGTTAGAGAATAAAACAAAATTAAAATTATCTGATGTGCGACGTTTCAATCTGCAGTAATTATTAAACAAATTAATGATCACTGTTCCTATAAAATTGTAATCCCCTTTGTGCCATTAATGCCTTTTACCACTTCAATTACTAAGGATATTTTTAAACGGAAAAGATTTAATATACATTTCAATATCATTATGATTGAATTTAATTACAAATCAAGCGAAATAATTATATACAATTTTTTAACTATATAAATATAATTCTTTTACATATAGATCTTAAAGTCAAATCAGATTTTTACTGATTATATACATTTGAAACGAAAATTAATACACATGTCCCGGTTTGACTTATAAAAACAAGAAAAAATTCTATGTAGCGTATTAACGTGGGCGGAGTATAAACAGTAAATGTTCTTAGACGATGATGGTGTAAATTATACAAAAAAATTGGAGGATATAATTTTCTATGCCTTGTCAGGTGACTGCCGGAGAAACTTTCGTTGCTACAGGTTCAACGGAAATTTTAATCAGTGGTTTCGCTTCTCTCGTCAAAATTTCCTTATTTAACTCGTCTAAACTGCGCCTAAAGCTTCATTCTTCCATTTTGTGATTTGACGATTGGAACTTCCACGATTGATGTTGAGATGGGGTTGCTGTGACCAAACATTTTCTTCCGTAGTGATTCGTACATCTGTCGGATGGTTCTTTGCACCGTGGATATGCCCAATCAGCATTATTTCCCAGAAGGTCTTTAAAAATCTGTGAGACGTTTCAATATGTATATATAGTAAATTGATTACAACTTTCTCATGCGAATTGTTATCCCCTTAAACAATTTTTATTCACGCCCATAAAACTTATAAGAATTAAGGTGTTCTGTCATGTCTATATTCTGAAAAGATTTAAATTCGCATATGAATATAAAAGTTTGGATTTAGAAAACAGTTCTGTTAGGACTCTGAAAGTCGGTATTTCATTCATTCTACTCTCACATTAATCGTCTGTAAACCTAGAATTTGTTTCTTTCTGAATTGCATTTAGACGTATGTAATATTATGTTCTATACCAACTTGTGATGTATCCAAATCTTATTTTCTAAAAGTTATAAAGGAATAGCGATGACTATTAAATTCAGAGCTAATTAAAATATTTGTTACATGTATAATGTGACCATTATTTCTAACATGTGTAATGGATGTATGCAATAAAGCCTGGTGAAAATTTCAAAATTGTGTGGGTGTCTCAGGCAGGGATGAGGGATTCTTGCGCGACATATTTATGACCGTAAAATCGATCACATATTACAGAGAGGGTTCGCATGTACAAGAAGTTTTCTCATGTGTCTTGCGGGACGAGGAATCCCAATCAGAGGTGCCAAACCAGTATCCAGAAAATATATAAATACTGGAGGAGTGTAATGCGTGAGCGTTCAACGATACGGACGAGCTTATGAGTTTTGCAGTCTTGGCTGAAGGAAACTGTTGAAATGTAATTGTTCTAATTCTCCTCCACATCATGACCCTGAGTTTCGAGTTTTATGTTGCTCGATAAATGTTAAATTATGTTTAAATCAATTTCTTTATACGGTGATGTATGTTAGTCCACAAAAATTAAATAAGAAATATAAAAGGTAAATAATACATTTGGACGTCAAATAGTTGGGGAAAAATATTACAGTAAATAAATAAAAATACGGCAAAATCAGCCAGAAAATAGTTTACTTAGTATTTAATTAATATAAATACAACGTTACATCTCATCAGAGTAACTTTTAAATGGCATTTATTTTTACCAATTTGGTTTTTAAGATCTCCCTCCCTCGGCGCAGTTCCTGTAACTTTGCGGATGATCTGCGGTATATATACTCCCGAGATACTCGTCGGGGGGGGGGGTTGTCTTTATTTGGAGGCCGTCTTTCTACCTTCCCGACACGCGGTGTATTTATCTAAGGACCGCGCTTCAAAGGGCCAGTCCCAGTCACTTCCTGACGACTCTAAAATACTAGCGTTGCCGTTCTCCACTGCATTTGGTGCCCAGCTTCTGAGGTCAACGGGAGTGGAATAATGCAGACGTACAGTTTCCGGTTGCCGTTGTATGGTCGGACATTTATTTTCTTGGTTTCTGTAAACAGTCAATTGTTTGGACTATTTGTAATCTGTTTTCTCATATCCAGACTTAGTTCTTTATTATAATAAACTGTTTAAACGTATGTACGTTTGCCATATTTATAGAAAAGCACGTTAAGAAATTCTAGCTCCTTTCCAAGAAACATCGAGCGTGGAAAGATCAAGGCGAGCTCCTTCTATTGATAAATTCTAAAAAGGGCCCAGGACAGTTACTTCGTACCATTATGATGCTTGATATGAGGGTTTGCATCTGATCTCTGTTGTTATAAATATTACATTTTTGCGTCCAACAGTGCGGCTAAATTAAAATGTTCTCTAAAAATAAAAGCTTTCGGTTTCGGGTTCATCAAAACTTTGACTTTTTGACTTCTGTGTGTTGAGATTTATTTTATTATAGGGAAGCGGCGGTTCTAATCTCTTCCTAGTGTATGTCTCGTAATCTCGGTGACGAGATGCACCTTGGGACTTGCAAGTTACTCGTGAGTTACGGCGCTTACTAGATTATTATTAAAGGTCGACCAGCAATTAGCTGCTATGTCTATCCGCGCACAGCTCTCGTGGTTGCGTGGGCGTTTAGCGAACGTGCCAGTAGTTCTCTGGCGCGTGTAACTGGTTAATCAATGACATCCAAGCATCACTGATGTGGAAGTCTGTGCCCCCGTTTAACAGGTGCTTCGTGGTCTTATTATTAATGGCTTAAGTCTGACTCGGGGTATTTAGATTTATCAATTTGAATTTTTTGCCCAGTATGTTAAGTAGCGGCAGATTTGGTAGGTCGGAGAAATCTTAACGTCTTAATGTCACAGATTTTGACTGCCACCATTCTGATAATATGAACGACATACCGAAGACCATATTCTCACTAAATTCAGTATAGTCCTTAACCGACCTCAATTCATCCCGATTAAGATTTATCTTGTGTTTGGAATTACGTGACATAATAATACAACTCCAAAAATGAACCGAAACGTAGGCAGAGGACGATGACAGAGCAAAGCAGCGAAACGTTGTTTTCTGTGGAAATGAACCATACAGAATTCCAAGAAGCTTTACTTATTTCTATCCACTAGGAAACTCTGCGATCAACATTCTCAATCGTTACGATATTATAAACAATAGAAATCAGCTTTTCACTTACTTTATTTACCCGATTTCTAATGATGAATACTAAGTTATTTAAAATGCAAGTTTCAATGGAGTTATTAGCAATAAAAATATATTATAAATTAGATGAACCCGATTATATCACTCCCATGAAAAAGTAGACGAGTTTCCTAAACACATAAACAGAATATCATTTATAATTGCATATTTCCTTGATTTAATTGACGGAATGAAATGTTCTTGTGGCATTCAGTCCTAAGATTGGTCTGACGCAACCCTCCATGCTAACCAATCTTGCGCAAGAATTTTCATTTCAGCATAACTAGCTCAACCTACATCATCCCTAATCTGCTTAGCGTATTCCATCATTGACCACCCCCTTTTGTTTTTACACCACACACTTCCCTCTAATGCTTATTTTACAAAACGTGGACTATGATTCTGTGCCTTCTCTTGGTTAACGTTCTCCATATATTTTGCTCTTCCCCTATCCACCCATCTAATTTTCAGCATTTCAAAGGTTTGTACTCTTTTCCTTTCCACAATTCCTACCGTCCACGTTTCGCGCCCATATAACGCCACACTCCATACGAACACTTTAAGTGAATATTCCATAATATTCACACTTATATTACCCGTAAGTCAATTCATCTTTTTCGGAAAGCCTTCCTTGCCTGTTCTATCCTACTCTTTATGATTACTATACTGCTACCATACCTAGTTATTACGCTTCCCAAGTAGCAGAATTCCTTAACTTCCGTCAAAATGTCCCTTCCCAATCTAACACCCTTTGTTATTCCTGTACTACACTCCATTACCTTGGTTTTCCCTCTATTTATCCTCATACTGAACTCTTTCTGGAGGACCACAATCATCATGCTATTTATTATGTTTCCAAGTCTTCTTCCGACACCCCTAATACTACAATATTATCGGCAAAGCGTAGGGTTTTTATTTCTTCTCCTTGCCGTATGATTCCTTTTCCATGTTTCGTTTTAACTTACTTCATCGCCTGTTAAACAGCATGGGTGACATTCTGCATCCTTGTCTTACTTCTTTCTTGATTTCTGGTTTCTTTTCTTGATCATCAATTAATTACTGCTGGCTGAATTCCTTAGAGGTTATGTATAAGCCTTCTTTCTCGACTTTATTCCTGTGCTCTTCAAAATCCTTTGTAGTGTGTTCCAGTTCACATTATCAAACGCTTGTTCTAAATCTACAATTGTCATGAACGTTGGCCGGAATGAACTACATAAGTAAATTAGTTTTGCATATTTAGTGTGGCAGATTATATGAATAAAGTTTCATTGAGAAAATATAGAATAATCTGTTTGGAATTACCAAACGCTATCGTTGTACACCTTGTGTAAAGAAAGAAAAATGAAATATTTGAGTCTAAATAAAGTACTACCTTAAGTTGAATTCTATTTGTGTATTCAATATTAATCAATTTAAGTTATTAAAAATTAACTACAATAAGACTCTGAAATATTTAATGTTTAACGAATCGTTGTATATTACGCTATTAACGGGAATCGTGATCAATTAATTCACGCCCAGCCCGTTATCGCGGTCTACCTCATTAAATTTACTATGTAGAAATGGGGAACCAACAAACACTGAGAGGTATCGGCCCATCATTATACAAAGAGGGAAATCGCTCTTCAATTATAATTGCTGTCGAATTATAATGAAAGAGAATTGTGAAGAAAGTACTTGTCTATTAATCTACATGGAGAATTTATGCTGAGATGAAAGAAGACTGGAAGTAATCGACATCCTTCAATGGATACTTTTTTTAAGTATTACTTAAAGCTTAATATATACTTTATTGATACTTTCAAGGAATTAATAATTTATTTTAGTTTTTCAATGTGTTCCTGTTAATGTATTAAAATTTGATCACTTCACAATATCACCAAATATAATAATGCTAATTACTAAACGCAATCGGGTCGTCTAAAAGGATCCCTGGTGTGATAAGGTGAACATTTGAATGCAGCATTCTTTTTTATATCATTGAATATAGTTAGTGTCAAATTAAGTATCTTTATTCATATATTTGCGAGACGTCCCTGTTCCTTTCCTATATTAATAAAGGGCAATATAAGCAGTCCGCGACTATGTTTAAATATCGGGGCTATTGGAACATACTGTGAATTATAAGGTTTGCCAATAGGCGTCCAATTGCAGTAAAGTTTTTGTTGATACTCCCAAAAGGAAAAAAATGGTCTCACGTCAATCAAAATTTCTGTGGCTTCATTTTGTCGCGTATGCTAAGTCCGGACTAAGTTGAAAGCCGGAAATCAAGAAGAGAGGAATTTGTGTGTATGTATCGGTTAACTTGAATTATCATAAAGTAGTTAATATAAATATCAAATAACAAATAATAATCCAGAATTACTTTTGTCAAACAATAATTAAGAGGGGAACTTTAAGCAGACCAAATCAATCATTCCGTGAAAGGGAAAATTGAGTTTAGGAACAGGGCTGACGTTTATTAGGACGAAATATCATCGAAACTGATAAATAATATTTATTCACAAGTTGTACAGAAACAAGTAAAGGGGGGGATTGGGAGAATGATAAATAATTTTCTGTTAAGGAAGTCTGCGACTAAGACATAAAAAGCAAATTACGTCAGGCTAACAAAATAATTTTTTAAAAAGTATTCATTTCAGTCTCGAACATTAAAAATGAATTGGTAAAACGGGTTTGAAAAAAAAGTGAATGAATAAAAGACTTTTAAGACAAGAGAAAGCATGAAATGCAGACAGGATACTCTCAAATGTTGGCCAGTAATAAAAGGATCAAAGAAAGGTGCTACGAAGTATGAATTTTATTTTGAGCACACTAACACAACTTATGTTCAGTTAACTCAGCTATTGAAGGTACAGTGGAGGGAAAGAATGGTAATATAAGGGAACGGTAACAAAATCGAATGACTGAAGATGCTGCTTCACGAGCGATCAAGACGAAGAACCGTCTCAAATCAATCAATTGGTGAACACATAAAAGGGTACGTTGTTCCGATAAATAGAAAAAACGAAATCAGGCCTACAGTTTTCTACGGGGCACTTGCGGATTAGAACTAATATTTATTATTCCACATAATGTTTTTCATATTTTGTAGAGAAATCATTATCCAATATATTTTTAAAACAGTTGAAGAGATTTCTGTAAATTAATAGGAACGTAAAAAGTATGTTTTTCACCAGTAAGAAGTAGGGATAAATCTAATTACGCGCTGATTCAATTCCTTCAATAACTAGGAGTTACGTTGATTGTGTAATGCGCCGTAATTGTTGGCATTGACAGATGTCATTATACATTAACCGATCGTTGAATAATATCTCATATAATTGCAAAGTAACCTCACAATATTCTCCCTCAAACAGCGTAGAGACATATTTAAAAGTCTAGCTCCGTCATCACAATTTGGCGATAAAGCCAATGTTCATAAGAATAAATACACCGAAACACCACAACGTTTGTAAACTACTGGCTAGATATTATAAAATTTACATGTTAGATAATTCACAGTACAACTTACCTTAATAATATTGGTAATTTTTCCGGAGTAAAAATTGAATATCAGTGTTTCTTCTCTCTGAATTATATGCATATCAGTGATTTTCACTCTTTGTGGTTAAAAGTTATTATATCAGTGACATGAATTATATATACGTTATATGAGTTACATCTGTTGTCATTTGGGGACAGAATGCATACAATAATGAAACCTGAGCAACGTTGCTGACTAGGGGGTATGTCCTGCAGCGTAATAGAATTTCCGAGAATTTCCTCATCAGTGAATTTCCGTCTAAGGGACTGCATGGCCGAAAATTCAATTCACTAATGACAAATAGTTTCTACACAACTAGTATTACATTTAATGTTTACCTATAGAGGATACAGTATAAGAACAAGATATATTTAATGACCCTTAAACGGAACGTTTTTATAATTAAAAAATTTTAATAGATCATATTTTGTTCCATTTTTTTTAATCAATCGTAAATAAAATAAAAAATTTACTTCATTATATATTTCATTTTTAAAGCCGGTGATTTTGGCAAATATTTATTCTCATACAAAAATTAAAAATTATATGATATAAAAAAGTTTTTAAAGAGAATGTAAGCTTCCCCGGTGGATGGACTGAATAAAAAGTTCTCGGGATTTCACTCGGGTTACATCATTTGTAAAATACAACGTTTCGACAGGTAACTGAAGACGATGGTTGATTTAGCTGTCGAAACGTATTTCATATATGATATAAACCCGCATGAAATCCCGAGAATTATTTAATTAAGTTTTTAAAGCTTCACAAGAATCCCCTTCACGAGCTCGTATTGCAAATCGTATTTGCCCATTTTGATAAATTTATTCAGTTTATTATTAATCTTGAATGTAACAGAGAAGGCAAACCTAATGTATAATTTCTTTACTTTCATGCTAACATTTCCATAATAAGGCAGAATATTGAATCCGCCATTTTGGCTATCATAAAAAATATATAATTTTATATCAGCAACCTCAAAAACATGTTTGTACTACTTTCGATAAGTTTGTTAAATTTGTCAAAAGTTTTTGTAATTTTAATTCATTGTGTAACGTTTAGTCACCTTGTTTTGGACATCATCAGGTAATTTCTTCAAATATTGCTACAAAAATTTACAGAATCATACATTATTTTTAATTTATTTCATACGATTTTGTAATGACACTTAAGAAATTACACTAGGAAGTCACAAACATGATGACGAAACGTCGGTTTAATTAAATGAACCCTTCATTTCTGTATTGTATTCGCAAATATATTCGATTTAATTATGGTGAATAAAATACGTTGATTTTCTATTAGTTCAATTCTTTGTGAGTAACTGATGAGGTCTGTAGACGAGCAAAGGATTCTTGATAATTTTTATATAACTTTTGCTACTTTTCCCATACTGTACACTGAACAAAATGTTTGCTGTGAAGAGGATGCTAGAAATTAATTTTATTGAGATAATAAGTAACAAGAAGTAGTATTTAAAAAAAATGAATAACAAGATAAAGAAATAATAATTCTAAATACCATAGACAAACATTTCTGCCAAAAGAGCTTCCCCCTCCCCCCCATCATTTGGAAATGTGCCTTTTTAGGGACGAGGAGTAAACAATGGCATTTTAGTGGAACGCGGGGTAAACGCTTGAATCAAACCGGATTTCCTGCTTAGTCAACAAACGCGGAAATTTCAGTCGGCGTGATAAACAAATTCGTCAACATAAAAGCACAGCGAGACAGGCCACGTATCATTGGATTTATCTTAAATACAAATACAACGCAATTTACTACTATTTTTCATTTCTTAACAATTGTATACTATGCGTATAGTAAACCACTGCTGAAAGAGAGTAACTTTAAATTATAATAAATTTTAACAAACAATTAACAAATAATTAATTCTGTATGGAAGAGCAGTATATTTTGGAGCTGCGAGAAAGTGTCTTTTAATGTCACATAGTTTGTTGCGTAGCAGGTATTTTGGGCTATAATATTATGAAGGTCTATTTATATGTTGTAGGAGAATGCTGAAAATCAGATGGGTGGATAGAATCACTAACGCGAAAGTTCTAAGCAGAATATAGAATATATATCGCGCAATTATATAACATTTACAACGTTTTATTTAACTATATAGCATGCTTTTACAAAGTTACACGTATTTAAATCAGAGACTAACACCAAAACACTTAGATTCCGCTACTCTTTGAACTTCTATGCATGTCGCTACAGAGGGAAATGTGTGGGGTGAGAACAGAAGAGGGAGACAAGGGTGGAAAACGCTAAGCAGATTAGGGAGGATGTATGATGTGCTAGTTATGTGTAAATGAGATAGGTTAGTATGGAGGGTTACATCAGACTGAATACCACAACATCAATATTTATAAAAAACATATCAAAAATAATAATGCGTGAAGAAATTTGAATTTATGTATTGCATTAGTTTCTTGCAAAGAAACTTCTCTAATTGTAAAGCAGGTATTCATTCATTCGAAATTCACTAATTCAAAATAGGAATTTAAAATAGACCGGTTACTGCTCTCGTGTAATAATTCTGCAATTTTATTAACTTATTACAAAATTATTAATCGTGTTATACACATTCTTATAATCCAATTTTAATAGCAGATTTTAATTCTACGTTCTACTATTCATTCATTTTGACAGTTTAACAAACAGGCGAAAGTTTTAAATGCACTGATGTTGTTAGATATTTCATGTAACTAGAAAACAAGCAGTCTAGGTGTTTAAATGGACTGCATGTAACAAGAAAAGTAGCTTTTAAGTGTTTACATGGACTGCCTGGGGAAACAATAAGGAAAAGTGAAGGGCAGCGTGAAGGTTCATCTCGGGAGTTAAACGCCAGTAAATTATGAAAGCAATGTGTCTAGAATATGGAAAAAAATTCTTCTACCACATCTTTTACTATAACTTTTAGTTTGACAAATTACTGGTGCATTATTCCGAAATCACTGATCTCGCGATGTAATAAATCAGTAAGTGTCATCATGACAAATAACCTAGTCACGTATTACACGCAAATGCTGGCGAAAATGTTATTTCTATAAAAGAACAAAACATTTGAACAAAATATTGTACAACTTATGGGGCAGCAATGCAACCAAATTTATTGCTAACGAGAGGAGATTCCACTTACTTGTTGTACAGGATGATGTCGGGTCGCCACACTCTTTGATACGGCACTCTAATTACTTTTATTCCTGCGAAATCTGATATATTCCACTTGAGGTGATGATCGGTCCATATTTGGGTGAGCCAGCAATTTGTTGTCAGGATCTGATTCTTTTCATCCTGACGAAAGAAACATAAAACCAACATTAAAATTAATTTCCGAGAAATTTCATATCTTGAATGGTTTTAGAAAAACATGTAATTGTTTAATATTATTTGGTACTTCCCGTTTTCGATTTTGGTATACACGGTCTCTGTCAAGCATTATTTAAAGTTACGTGACTATCAAAAATGTTGGGAACGATTGAATGATTAATAAAAGATTTTAACATAATCACAGAATGATTTCTTTACAGGAAATTCCACAGGTAGCGCAATTCAAAATATCCAGAATTCAGTGGATGAAGGGCTGAAGTAGCGGGAATGTTCGCATATGGGGAAATGCGTCACTTCTACTAAGATCGTATCTTTCAAATCGTAAACAACAACGAGTAGTCGAAACTAAAGACGATTTGGAGTTTATAACATGCGGAGTTCCTCAAGGATCAATTATTTCAATTTTTTATAATATTGGATAGACAAAATTCACAATGTAGTTTATAAATTAAATTGTAATGACTGTCCTTGTGTATACTTAGGCCAAACTAAACGAGACATTAGCACCAGAATCAAGAATCACAGATCCAATATTAAGCTTTCACAAGACAAATTATATGTTATTTCAAAACATACTTTATAAAGTAACCACATTATCGACTGGGATGGTTTCCAAATTTTAGACAAAGACAGTAATTACAAATCTAGATTAGTTTCAGAAATGCTTCATATTAGACCCAGCATTAATACTCTGGATTTGCTCAATAGTCTATATCATGTATTAATTCATGAAAAATAATCTATCAAATGTATAATTATTATCTTTGCCTTTTAAAATTTTGTCTTTTGGTTCTTTAATTACTGGATTCTTTTTTTCTACTGTAATATTTTTTGTGCATTGTTATTTAGTTCAACCTGAAGAGGGTTCAGATTCAGGACCGAAACATGTAGTTGATTTTAAATTATAGTTTGCTATGCTTCACTATTTTTTGTCTGTTTTTGGCCTCATTGAGACCTTAATGTTAACGAATATAAGTCAAATCTATAAATATCGGTCGAAAGAAAAATAGGGTTAATTAAAACTATATACACTAAGATTTACAAAACCAAATATGATTTAATTAATTTTCTTCCGTGACTTATAAATTATTTACTGGTAATTCTGACTTAATTCTTATTTTTTCAAACAATTTTCATGAGGTGAGTAAATTAAAAAATACAGATAATAAGTTAGTGATTAAATAAATACAATTGACGTGTGTATTTTATTTCAAATCCTAATTTATAGTTTGAATTTCGGCTATCTTTGTTTTGTAATATGCACTTTTTAAACAGAGACATTTCTATTTTTAAGTTTCGAAATTGCATTCACTATTTCTGCGACCGTTGATTCTGTATATTGTTCTTAGTTTGGTAAAAAAATAATTATATTGTACTTTTGATATTTCAAAATAAACGAAAACTTTTTACAGAATAATTTACACTGTATTCGGGTTTAATATACTATATTATTATTGCATTGCTTTGAGGGTGTGCGCTACCTCTTGTTAAATAAATAATTTTAATTGGAAAATACAAATTATTTCTGAACCCTACAGCAGGGAAAACACCATGTTCTACTATAGTAAAACTGAGAATAAAATAAATATAATGGGTAATAGGTCAGTAAAATTAAATACAACTAAAGATCTGGATGAAAAATAGGCTACCTATAAAAATTTGCTTTATTTGAACTGTATATTCCTGTTGGCAATAACCATTTACTTAAAAATATGTTTATAATATCAAAAAATTTAAGTTTAATTCTGCTTCTATACTCATCTGTGAAGTCTCGGTTAAATATGCTTTAGGATTTCAATACCTCCGGCAAAGCGGAACAAATCTGCAAGTCAAAGGCGCTAAACACAATTTTGTCTGTTTGAAAAATCAATCACATCACCCTACCACCGCTCACAGAAGGTTGAAAGCTGTAACTAACGTACTTAATCGTTTATTAAAGCTCTTGCGTGCGGAGAAGAGATAAAAATAATTTCAATTGAAATAGGTGTGAAGGGGATATTCTGAACAATATCAACGATATATTGTTACGTTGACACAAGACAAAAAAATTACAAAAGACATAAACATTTCTCCTCACAGCGGAAGAGAGAATATAATTTAGGTGACGGCGCTCCAAGAAAGGAACTTGCGGAAATGAAGTGGAAATACATATTTGTCAGTCTGCAGGAGAGCGGTGACATTTGTACAGCTTTGTGGCGCCTCTCTCGGCACTGCACAGCTTCAGTTATCCCAAAAATTATATCCCTTTATATCTTTATTTTCTCAATAGTTGAAATTTACTTTTAAATACTTTAATATTCAATAATATATAATTTAAGAAAATAAACAAGATCCAACAATATAATAAAATATTGCCAGTTGTATTAAGCGACACATCACTCCGCTTTAAACAGAACATGTGACATGTGACATCAAATTGAATTAAATTAGGGTTGCTATATTTTTTAATATCAATCTTGGACTCCCCATTGCTTATTATCTGACATTTTGTATCACTTATGCTGACAATTTAAAATTTAAATATTTATTGCAGAACAGTAGGACCCGTACCTAATCTTGTTCCAACTTTTAGAATTTTAAAGGATCTTAAAATTTAATAAAAACATTCTACCTGGAGTCAGGCAGGTAGAAGTGGAATTTCCAGGCGCCAGGCTGCGGATTTATAATGTTAAGCTTGTTTTGCTGAAGGAACATTCACCCTTCAAAATTTCCGAAGGACAAAGTTCCCTGTGTCATGGAAAATTTCCCGCGCTGGACGAAGAACTCTAGAGAATTGGCGGAGCAAACATCACGTGGGATAGCGTTTTCCCTTGGAGAAGGGATATACGAGTTTATCTGAGACGAAAGAAGATGGAAAAATATTCTGAAAATTCTAGATGTTGAGAAGGCGAGGAGGCATAGGAGGTGTGAGATGGTATTGAGAACAAGGAAGCTAGAAAGAAGAAGGAGCAAAAACTGAGCTTTCCACAATCACCGGCAGTACCAGATTCATCCCACTTTCTGCCAGCTGAAGGAAAATCTACAAATCAACCGGTAGGAAGACGGAAGTTCCGGTCGCCTAGTAACTTGAATAAAGACAAGAATGAAGATAAAACAGGTTCGTCAAGTGAACGAAATCTCTTCTGCATGTGGTTACCTCAATAAGTAATCAACCCCTTGAATTAATTTATTTGTTTGTAATAGTGCGCAGGACCCCTTAAATAAAATTATTTTATTATTTCTTAAAGCGCAAGTAATTTTATTAAATAATTTAAATAAACCCATAATATAATCTACATTATGTTTCATAAAAGATAAAATTAACAAATTTTAAATTTAAATATTTATTAATAGGACTAGACCAAGTCAAAAATAAACGAAATTATAAACATAGAATAATAACATTTTTATACGTCTATTTGTATATTATTCTGTAGATTTGAACTGCAGTAAGGCTGCTTATTTTCATCATTCATTCGGCAACAATACATAGTTTTCTATGCACTGTAGAATACATTTCACTCAATCTTCAACGACGAGAGTATTTTCTCCACGTAAAGTTGGGTGTTTGTACTTGGGTCGCAAACCTTGGGAAACGGTAAGAGTTGTTCGTGATTTCATTGGATCAGTCAACCAGCTGCCTCTTGAAACTGGTGCTCGCACGTAAAAGGGAATGCTGCGACTCCACAGCAACCTTGCCTCCCGTCATTCGGAAGGGCGTGAGAATAGTACCCTTTAATCCAACATCCTGATGCAGGTTTTCATAGGTTTTCTCCCTGTATCTCTTTCAGATAGGATCCTTAAACTATAGCCCGGGGTCTTATCCATCCCTTGTCTACCTTGCACATCGCCCGTTTTCAATTCCCTTCCTTTGTTACTGAAGGGGAGTTGCCTGATTCAGGATCACCCTCATGTATCCTGTAACCAAAAACAACTCATTTTCTGTTGCACCTCTTTCCGTGAATACCGGGTAGGATCCTTAAACTGCTCTTGGCAGCCTTCCTCGCCCTTCTGTATCTCCCCTTCAAATTTACTTCCTATGTTAGTTATGTTAGCTGATTTAATGTTTTAATATTTAACAGGAAATTATTGTATTTTAAAGACTTGTTTTTAAGGCTTGCGTGGCGTGATCGATGCGGAATATGCATACTGTCATTAACATTTTCAGCATCCGATCGAATTGCATGCCGATGAGAGACGAGCGCAGGGGAACGGCACTACTGTAATTTTGAAGGGGATTTCTCCTTCGCTCGTTTGGTTATCTCATCCCTCCCAGAGTACCAACAACCACTAGAAGTGGTCATTCTGGATGGATGGGGCAGCCCGGGAACAGCAGCTGAAGTTCACTCTTTAATCTGTAGCCAATCTACGTAAATGTTTTGTTGTTCAAAATTATATATTTCATTCTAAAAAAGAGGTTAAGCTGTTTGCACTAGTCAATCACTGATATCCTCACAAGAGTTTCCAAGTAAACTCTTTACAACGCATGATTTAGATTACTGTGGTGTTCCTGTTCACTGATTCCATCTAAGTTTCAGTCTAAGCATCATCTAACCAGATTGTAATCGGGTCAACACTACAGGAGCACAGTTTCTATATTTCCTTCTTGAAGCCTGACACTCCCCACGAAAAGAATTCCCTCATTTTTGAGAGGTGTATGTTCCGGGGGATTGCAGACTCTGAAAATATGGTAAGAATTGTCATCTGGTTCAATTGGATCAGTTGGCCAGGAGAAGAAGGGAAAAGAATGTATACGTGCTAAAACATGTGACGGATCAATCAGCACTTGACACGCGAGACCGGAAATGCCAAGAGGAGGATGTATATATGTGGCTTGAACATCGTTACAAGCATTCTCTTGATAAAGATAGGCGAGATGAACATCGAAACGTCGTGTTTTAGTACTATTATGACAAAGGTGAAAGCCCAAGAATTGTTTATCCACTGTGAACAGTGTTTTAAAAGCCCTCAAAAACCTTGTTAGTACTATTTGTGGCTTGGTAGGAAAGGTGACCCTCATCCGTAATCTTATTCTAATAAATAGCTTGTACAAAATTTCACCTGAATCGGACAACTACTAGGCGACCCGCAAACACTACCAAGAATTATGTAGTTAAATGCCAGAATGGTTGAGTGGAAATCACCAAGCACTTCATTCTACCAGTTATGTAAACGTTCTTGTCGGGTTTTGTCCAGGTTTCACTCAATATTTCGAAAAGCGACATGTCTGGACCAAAAGTTGCACTTATCACATACTAAAAATATGATGACGGCATGGGAGATACTATAGATTACGAATGAAACTTTTTTCTTCATATTTACAGACACCATTTATTCTTCCTGTGTTGCTCTCTGTCGTATTATAGGAAAGTGCATGAATTTTATGTGTTATAACGCACTTGGAAATGTTGGGGTTTCAGGTAATCCCAACAATTGCTCCTTGCCTATTATGGTCAGTCTGTCAATCTTTTCAACATCTGAGAAGGCTTGGAGCAACTTTGCATTCCTGTGCAAAACTAATTCTTAGGGTGTTTGTGTTGTGTTTTCTAGTACCCTTACTGACCGACAAATGAAAAAGAAATTATGTACCTAAATAGCAAGTCGCTAATGACCTAATTGGTTAGTGCGGCTATAAACTGAAATTAAAAAATACGAAAACAAAGAAAACTTCACCTGTGGATGGATTTAGATAGCAACTTAACGTGAAACAGCTTTTAGTTAAAAAGCGTAAGTAGGTCGACCTTAAAAGTCACGGAAATGAATTGGTTACTTTCTAGATTGTGTTGTTGAAGTTGAATTTTTCTTGCAAATAAAGAAATTATACAATGATCTTCACGCACAATATATTTATTTGCACTTATTTCAATAGAAATTATAATTCTAAAAGTTTATGAATTTATTTCTTGTATATTTTACTCTGACTAAAAGAAGGTACGAAGGATTCCTTAATTTCGTAATAGAGAGAACTATATGGAGAAGGAATAGGAGAGACTAGAATATTATGACGTTAAATTCGAGTCACGCCTTCATTATCCGCTTTTTTCTCCTTCATACGTACCTCTGATCCTCTCGTTCGTCGGTACGACATTACATGGGGATAACGCTCTAGCGTTGGAAACCCAAGGTACTCCGTAGCATACGAAGGAAGGTGGAGGGGAGTGAGGTGAGGCGTGAGCTCGTGGATGACGGGACTTTCGAGCGAGCCTGGAAATTTGTACCGGTTTTGTGCTGGATTCAATGAACTGTTAAAACCTTCTTTATTTTCAAAGCAATAAAAGTTTGGTTAATTTCGGTGAAGTGATTTTTATTTCGCTTGTCCCTGCCTGTCACGCGGCAACCCGAGAGGTCTGAATAAATGAAAAGACGACGACGACATAGAGAGTTTCGTTATAATATGTTCGGCAATTCAGACTGGACGTGGGCTGCAATAGTTATGTGGATATGGAAACACTAGTAAAGGATACATTAGCATGAGTGCTTCATCAAACACGTCTATGGAATGACTACCACAGCAACAACGTACTTGTTAAGGATTCTTTTTTATATTGATTTATATGAACTATCTAATGATGACACAACTTTGGAACTTGTTTATTTCTCTTAGAATTTCCATGAGATGTAATTTTCGAATTTAATTTGTAGGCAAAATTTTTTTCTTACTTTATAGCAGTTTTTGAAATAATTATTATAACTTCGTATTTATTTAAATGATTTATTCAAGAAAGTATGACTTTGATATAATGTGTTGTTATTTTCTATTATTATTATGAATTAATATTTTTCATATAATGCCATTAATTCATGTGAGGTTCCTTTAATTTCGTGATATACACTCTTACATTAGAAGAGCTCAGCTAATTTATGAATTGTCTCAGTTTCCATGGAAATAACTAGGGATGCGAGAAGTGGCGTTAAGATGCAGGCATAATCTTAATAACCCGTGAAATAGATGACAAAGCTACAGTAATATCTTTTGTTTTTAGCTGTGCCCGTATCGCACTGCATGCTACATGTCCCCTGGAACAAAGAGTCTTTCTTCTTGCCTACTTCTTGCCTCGCCAAGTTCGCAATGAATGCTTAGTATTAAGGGACTAGCTGCAGGGAAAATTATCTTCCCCGATTACAATGTTCTGCCTCGAATGAGCTAACGAGAGGATTAAGATCATATAGTGCAATTACTGACGGAGTTTCTAAATTACCAAACATTAGCAGGTTTCATGAATTATAAAACAGAAACTTTTATTTCAAACAATAGTTTGAAGAATTATGTTGCTTTCAAAGCTTTGTAAGATTAGGATTTAGAATTAAATGAAATCTCCATTATTTGTCTTTTGCTTTACATTATTTGTTATCTGAGAGCTTCATTTCAAGGTAAATTGTTCAATATTAACACCAATAAAATTCTAGCTTTTAGGAAACATTAAATTCATTCAAATGAGAGTAGAAATTATGTGATAATCTAATTTTGAATACGGAAACTATTGATGTTTTTAGTCATTTGTATAATAGAAGTCCTACTGTACCTTATTCCTAAAAGAAAAATTTAAGTCAGAATAATATAAAAATTCTCATTGATAATATTTTTTTCAATTAGAGGGCCAAATTTAATTCCTATCATGTAATTTAACGTCTTTATTACTTTCCCCAAAAGAACGCGTTGTAGTGTGTGAATGATATATTTTGAGAGTCGATAAAATCGCTTATTTTGTTATCCGTGGTTGTGTAAGATTTACAGTGTTTCATTTGGTTTATACCCGAACGATTCTCGTCACGCGCAGCCTAAGGGAAAGAGCGAGAGAGACAAATTACAAAAGTATACACCAAAAATATGGCTACGTGTTATACTAGTTTTTTCCCGTGTTGTGAGTCTCAGGAACACATGTATACACACAGGTGAACAAAGCACTTCAAACGAGTTAAATGGCAAGGAATTCAATATTTCAAAATAAAATGAACAAAAAATATATATTTGTGATATTGCTATTTGTCGTATAAATTAGTATCACGTTGCAAATAAAAATGAATAAATGCTCTTATTCTTGTGTGTGACGTAATTATTTTATGTATTAGTCGACCTAAATATGATGTTGATATACATTTACTTTATTATTTCCTTTCCAATTTATTTTTTAATATTAATTATATGTGGGAATAGTCATCCTTATACCACTGTCCTTAAGCTTAGTGATAACTCACGGTACTCAAGATTACACCTCTAGTCATGTACCGGCAAGATACCCAGGACCTTTTGACGATGGCTTACTACTCGGATCATTTCATCCTCTATGAAAAACTTGACATGAAGAAGCTTTGTGCCCGATGGGTGCCGTAACTGTTAATATTGGATCAAAAACGGATTCGGAAAACATTTTAACTCAGAATCTAGCAATGTTCAGGCGTAATTAACAGATTTTTCCGCAGATTGTATCCATCCTAAAAATATGTACATGGCACTCGAAAATTTCATGTACATATTTTTAGGCCTATTAGAAGGGATTAAGTACATCATATTTTGGATAGGAATCCATATCTGGAAACGTACCACTTCCGCGCTACAATCGTTTCAAAACTGGGTCTTTGACCACTTGCTTAAGGAATGTTGTTAATCTTGATCTATTACATCATTTTTCTTACATTTCAACTCCTTAGGTAACAATGCTAAAGAAAGCAAAACGATATTTAATCATTTTCACAAACACTTTGGTTTATAGTTAAAGTTGGCCGCTTTTTTCTCCTTTAAAGAATGCTTAACAATATGGTTCACTACAAAAGGGACGGCAATTGTTTTGTCTCGTGGACCACTGGAGGTTAACGGAGGGCCGCACCTTTAAAATAATTTCCTATATTATTGAACTTTACATTTCAGAAAAAGTATAATTGTATTATAAAATAAAATTGCGATAGTTTATTCCATTTGTTTAATTTGCTAATCTCACCTTCCATAGCTACAAGAATATTTACTTTAAAAATCAATTTAATTAGACAAATATTTTTTTAATGTGACTCTTTTGAAATCAAGAGTGAAATTGATTTCTGAGATTATCACAGCCAGAAAATTAATATTTGTCAAAGGTAATTTATATTTACTCATGTTGATCTTCGTGAGAGAAATAAATACCTTACTCACAAATGTATGTGGTACAAGAAATAGAGAATATTTGCCCAGTAAATATAGCAATTTGTCTGTAGACAAAGATTTGTAACACTCAACTTTTTGTTTTACAGTAACAGACTGCAATTCTCGCAAAACGGCTAACTGCTTCGCATTTCATCAGCCAACAGTGTTTTGCCCTTCTGCTTCGTTACACCGACGAATTCATTGCCAAACAGTTCTGACGGCCGCTGTTGCATCACCATACACATTTTCAGCCTTTCATGAATGCGAACAGGTATTTTACTTTCTGCACTTAGGAATTCAATTATAGAACGCTGTCTAATACGTACGTCAATGCCAGTCATTTTGTAAGGGGATGCAGCGCTGCCACATCTTGACTAAAGACGTTGTTGCTGCAGTAAATTTGTGAAGAATATTTGAGGAATGGTGCCGTATTCTAAAGTTTCACTCAACTAACTTATTCAAGGAGAAAAGAATGGTATGAATTACTTGCTGAGCCACCCTCGTATGTGCCTATTTTTTAACAAACCCATTAAGAAAATTCGTATGACCCAATTGTGACAAATTAAAGAGAACTTGCGTACTGTACATATGGCACACCAAATATAATTAATTCATTTATTAAAGCTATATTCATTTTCTAAATTTACTACATTCTTTTTCAGCTAATTGCAATTTTGCTATTTAAACACATGAACTGTATTTTGCTCGCAAAAATAAACACTGAGCTTTTGTAACCCCATAATATCACTGTACCAGGGGAAAAAATCCGAGAAGGGTTGGTTTTGCAATTCCTATTATCGAACAATGAGTTGAAAACGTTATAAATTCTATTATACTGGACAAGTTTCCGAGCGATAGCCATTTTCAATTTAACTGTATGAGACTTCATTTATTATTGACATGAAATAATATTGCTCTTCCTTTATAATTGATGATACCTTCGTCCCGTAAGCGGATAGGCTTTCTGCAATCAGTATGCAATGCGGTTTCCACTTCATCCATGCATAATATATGCGACGGTTATGCAACCATACGCACGCAGTTTTGCGGAAGACTAATGCAGCCTCATCAATAATCATTGTCTCAAATGGAGCACAATGCTCGTCGACCAGACGTTTATTGCCTTAACACTCACCAAGGCTTTGGAAAATGATCTCTGACGAGCGACATATTCCGCCGGTGATCTCTAGGTATTTCATTCTAGTTTTCTTATCGCTTTGATGATCAAAAACATTTTTTCCAGGTAATTATATTCCTAAATTTCTGTGAGAAGTCAAGGTTCAACTTCATTTAGACGTATTACATTATGTTGTCGAGTACATTTAGTAAGTTGTCATCTCGGACACTAAATCCGATTGCAGGACGAACTACGTCAGTTGTCAAACATTCATCTGACTAAAAAATCAAAATAATTTAATTAAATTAAACTCATTTATTGGCCATATTGCACGTCATAATTCAAAGTTAGCGATACCCGCGAAGACTGTAGCTGTATTATTTGGCGGTCTTTTGCTCTGATTTTCTTCGGTCTGCTTTGGAGGCACCTGATATCGATCCTCGCATCGACTGCATCGGAGTTAAGCTCACGGGGTCAGGTGCTGGTCCCATCCAGTTTTCCTGTAATCATAACTACCAACTGTATCGCGGACGCCTTGGAGCAAAATAGTAGAGACTCCTACTAGGACGTCATTAATCTCCTGAGGTATCAAGAGATTTTTCAATTTCATGCTCTCTTGTCGGCGACTCTCAATTTATTGCCTTTACATCACTTCTTGCCGGCGGCTTACCATTTTCTGTCTCTCCACCTCAAAATCTGCACACACGTAGCCTCCTACTTACGCCCAGCAGCCAAGCGGCTGGAATTTCCAATAGCACCCATTGGCTTGCAACCAACAGGAAAAATTTTAGTTGCAGGGCGTAAACAAGTGCCATCGATCATGTTTCCTATTTGTTCCGTACCCAGTAGCAATTTCATGGCGAACTTCCTATTTCGGAAGCAAATTAGTAACGCATGACTCTTTTGTTCATGAAAGGGTGCTTTATTCTACTGTGAAGAAAAGGGTTCGATTTCATTGCCCGAAGGAATTTTGGTGAAAACGCTGCCACTTATACACACAAAAATGGGTCGCAGATCGTAAGATTTCTACTCGCGTTCTTTTACTACAATAGGAGATAATGAAATTATTTAGATTTTACTATAGTTGAATACAATACTCAATTAGTCACTAAATGGCATAAGAAACATATTACAGGTGACACCCTAGTAAATAATTTTTCCAATAATACTTTTCACAATAAAACGCATGAATCAACAATTTAATTCAAAGAGCATATAAATATTAAATTCACTAAATTTTACAAGATATATATATATATACTATTATATTGTTTAATATAGAATAAAAGTATTAGACTGCTCAAAAGGTATCATTTGAAAGTAAAATATGGTACACGATATTATCGCATATTGTGGTCGAGGGGTAAAAACGTCAGAGAATGAGACTCCATTTTGTTTTACGTGAATTATTTTACGACCGTTTCCTACCAGTAAGATGATATTTATGACATTGGTGGTCGAATTCCGAGTATGCCGAGTTTTCACTTCCATGACAACCCCGAAAAACAAGAAAAACTGAATAAACCACCGTCTATATTTTATCTTGAGGACTGAGTGAGTCTAATCATCCAGACACTGATTTTCTTAAATTATTAAGCGTCTCTGCACTTGCTTCTGTTGAATAAACACGTTTAAAAGCGAAAGGAAAATTTCGTTGGATTACGAGTTTGACTTACAACTTGTTGAGGCGTTCTGGGATTAACAAATTATTATTTTCGTGTATTGTATTCAACATTAACAGCCAATTCAGGAATCCGATGCTAAGCATTTAATTTTTCTGATTGTAATGAGTGTGTTTCTGTTTGTAATAGGAACGGTAAATTGGTATTGTAATTTTATAAAATTTCTTTCATCAAATACAACGAAATGCCAGTTATAATATTAAAAATTTAATGATATCATATGCTGACGTTTATGTTAAGACCCTTTATTTTTTAGATAAACGGTTTTTTGCCTCTGCCCTAATATTTTGGTATTTATGGCGAGAGACAGGGATGATAATTCACTCAAAGGAGTGAGCACTTAGCCGTAAATGAATAAACATCTTACAATAAAAACAATATATTAATTGGGAACTTGATTACATAAGAAAATAAAACGTATTTTCAATAACAATTTAGGCAAAAATGAGTCAGAATTAAAATTATTTGTTTATTAAATTATAACACCACGTTTCGTTCCGTTGTTTGGAACCTCCTAATGTGTGAAAATAATCTACAAAAAATAATTATAATTGAAATAAATAAATAAATTAAATAAGCTTGTATATAAAATACATAAGATGCACTTACACAAAAATAATCCAAAAAGTTGTTATGATCACATTGCACAAAGTTTTATTGACAAATTTTTACTTGAAGCACGAACTGTCTCCGAGGCTTGAACGTCTGACGAGGTAAATATAATCTTTCCGCATTCCTTTATGGGGTGGGGGACCTTTACAAATTTATTTAACAATAATATTTAATAAATATCGACTTTTTTGACAATGAAAAAATTAAGTTTAAAAATTGAAGTTAAAGAAGACAATCGTAAATTTTATTTAGGTTAATTAGACGTTACAATCATACTTTTTGTTACTTACATAAGTTCATTTATTTTTCTGAATTACAACCATGATATTTAAATAACTGAATACATGTAATGATTTTAGGTCTAAAGTTTATTAACTGGCAAATGACGTATGTCTGTGCAAACGGATGAATTGATTGCTCACGTCACTCTCGTCTTCCGTGTACTTCTCTGTTGCTGACATTCTGCGGATGATGCAGTGTGTCTGCTATTCGAAAGGCTGCTTCCCTCTCCACTTTGCTGACTTGTAGTTCAATGTGAATTTTCAACGGAGTCACGGCGAAGGCGGCAGGTCATCTATAAAGCATTATGCGTCTCCATCTGTATTGTGCGGTGTCGCTTAGGCTGTCACAGATTCTCTCAGCCTTTTCCAGCAACGCTCGGCTCACCTGCTCTTCCTACTCACGGTTCGTATAAATATACTCACTCAGCTGTTTCATGGATATAACTTCATTAAATTGATTTTTTTTGTTAAATATAAATTTAAAGTGGGACAGCAAATTAATAGCTTTAATAACTAATGTAATTATTTGATTAATTAAAAACGGTGAAGATTTTAAAGAAATTTAATTCATATAAAATTGGATAGGCAATTTTCCATCTCAACGGAGATGAATAATTTCACATCTAGAGCTATTTATGGGAATAAAACACGAAAGTTTGAATGGAATTTTAAGAACACTCTGATTGCCACGGGCGATATTCACCTTTCAGCTTGTGGGTTTTCTGTACCAATTGCTGGATAGAACCCAATCTTTCATTGTGACCATACGCCCAAAAGAATTGAACGAAACATTGATTTCAAATTCATGAGTAAGCTGCAGTCTATTATTATATTAATTAAATATTAAACTATATGTTTTATTTACGAAGATCTAAAAATACACAATATCAGCAATATCATATTACGTCTCCAAATGCTCGCGAGACTTAGAGTAGTTTTCTATATTAACTCTCTTCTAGATTGGCGGTTGATATTAAAAATAAAAATTCAATAAAATGGAAAATTAGGCTCATATTCAAGAACGTTTTATTAGAAATTGTTTAGCTATATATATGCACAGTGTTTACCAAAAAATTAATAAATTATAATAAATAAGTTTTAAGTATATTGTAAAGTCTCATATTTTCGCAATTTTTCCACTTTTACAAATTTTGATATTTGGTATATTCAAAAATTCCTATTGTGATGGGACATATTAAAGGTCACATTTGGAGACTAATTATTAAATGTTAATTTTTCAGATTTTACAGGCATGTGCAGTCCAATTCAGAGATTTTCAATCTCTCTATTGAGTTACTGCTGAGTGGTAGATATGAATCAATATGTATTATATCAGAATACATTTATAGATTGTTGAACAATTTATACTACAGTCACCACATTTTCTCTGTTTATACAATTATCTTTACAGATTATTATAGAAGCTTAAAGCAGGGAATATTATAGGGTTCTCGATGGAACTGAGTATGGAATACTACTCTCCAATACCTGAATGTAATTACTTTGTATACAATTGTATATTGCATAAGACTAATAATGTTTTACGGTATTTTTCAATGACATAACAAAATAAATATAATAATTAAACGAAAAATCAGTTATATACTCTATATCAAAGACAATTATACGTGTCAATAAATAAAAAATAGGTTATTAAAATATGAAGAAAATAGCTGCCTGATTACGGTCATATACATAAGATGTAATTTATGGAATATAAATGGAAAACTTATATTTATAACTTTTTATTATTTAAAGTATATCCAGTACATGCAGGTGAAGACTGTAGCACGATAGTAATAAGTATTGCAAATATACTAAGTTCTTGAATTTTATTAAAAATGTTTGCAAAGGTTAGGAACTTGACAAGGCATTAGCCTGACGCGACGGCGTTTGTACACGAAACAGACTTACCTAGATTTTCCCGCATTACACTCGCGTGGTAGCGATGGACTCGATAACCACATGGTTGCATCGAGTAATCATATTTCGGTGTCTAGAAAAATGAAGCAAAAGACTGAGTCAAATCGATATTTCTGACAGCGGTGATGCTTTGAGAAAAGAGTCACACTATAGTTTTGTAAATATTTACTATAGCGTATGTCTGGAAAGTAAATGTCCGATATAAATGATATTTTGAGGTAAATATTTAGAAGACAGGATCAGAAAAATGGTTATGGGGTATTATTTAAATTATTTAATGAAATAACTTAAAGGGTATCATATCATAATTTTATTTATATAAAAAAAATTTAAAGGGGCCCTACTGGCTATTACAAATAAATAAATTAATTCAAGGTGACGATTTTTAAATATTTGGGTTAATTGTTCATTGGGGTAACCACGTACAGCAGAGATTTCAAACACTTGACGAACCTGTTTTATCTTTATTCCTGTCTTTATGAAGGTTACTAGGCGACCGTAACTTCCTTATTCCTTCGGGTCGAATTGTAGATTTTCCCTCTACCGGCGGAAAGATGGTTGCTGCCGGTGATTGAGGAAAACCCAGTTTTTCCTTCTTCATCCCTCTAGCCTTACTTGTTATAAATACCTTCTCACTAAAGAGCAACATTTCACACCTCACTTTCAACTCTTGTTGCAGTTTCCAGTTTTCTCCTCCCTTTCACGTCCTGAAAAACTCTCCTCTCTTTCACGTCACCTTCTCAACGTCTTGAACAACTCTGCTTCTATACCTCCTCAACCTCTCAACGTCTAGAACCATTCTCTTACTCTTCCTCCTCTCCTTCTCAACGTCTTGCACCACACTGAATATATTTCGGCTGCTCACCTCTCAGCTCAACTCCCTTCTTGAAGGGTAAACGCTATCCCGCGTGATGTTTGTTCCGCACAATCCTCATGAGTCCTTCGTCTAGCGCGGGAAATTTGTCATGACACTGGGAACAGTGTCCTTCAGGAATTTGGAAGGGTGAAATCTCCTTCAGCAAAACAAGATTAGTATTATCAATCTGCAGACACGCATTTTCACCGTTCCGGGAAAAAAACATTCTTATCTGGCTGTCACCGGTTAGAATGTTCTTGCTGAAGTTTTATATCCTTTAAAAATCAAACAATTCGAATGAAATTGGGGAGGAGCCCTACTGAGCTACAAAAATATTTTATTTAATTTTCATTTAATTATAATTTTAAACCCACCTCATGACATTACTGTAAAATAATTTTATTTGGCCGGTAATTGTACACTGCACTTTACTTTTCATTGTAGATGGAGAATTTATAATGCGCCTTGTTCAAAAGCTTATGTGAATGAAGAATATTTAGGACTGCAATTAGGCACGTATTTCCTAGATATAATTGATGAATTCGAAGGTTTATAGACATAAAAATATTTTTTTATATTAACAATCCATTCTCTAGACTCGCAGATACTGGGTTGAGACGAGCTTTAACTTTACAGAATGATATCTACTGTTCAGACGTGACCGGAAAATATACAAGCAACTAAAAACATGAAAGTTCGAAGTTAATGTTCATTGTCGTCCTATCTATGAGGGAAGGATGTCTGCAATGCATAAACAGTTTTCTCCCCTTTATTAAAAAAAAACAAATTGATTAGAGCTGAAATTGGGTAGGCTTGCAAGCCGGGACTGCTAATTTTGTTATAAAATGCGCGTGCTGTATCTAATGCTGTCTGGGTATTCTACACAATCGACTGGAAAATTGCTCGCTCGCGCACGGACGGTTCTTGGGCGATTCCGATTTCGTGCTCTGGGAAAGTAATTTTTTGAATACGCGCCTTGGTGTAGGAATTTTCATAATGTTCACGAGAATGCCTCGTCATGAGAAAGAAATTTTTTTCTTTAAGTTGGCCTTGTACTCGTGAAAGAGAAAATCCCAAATGAATATGAATAAATAAATGAATGAAACATTTCAAGTGGGGCGCCATTGTACGCAATACATCCTTTAACTAGGAAGGACATGCCAGATTCTTTCAGTGATGAATTAAAAGAGAATCAATGAATTTTCATAGTATATTAATAGATCATACAAGCATAAATTAAGTAATAGGTATATTTCTCACTATCTAAGCATATAATAATCTCTTATCATTCCATCCCAAGTGCTCTAATTTTCGAAATCACTCTCTCTCTACCAGAACAGATTCGGTTCAAATTTAGCATAGATGAAGATTCATATATGTAATGAACATCTGCAATTTTAGATCGTAATATGCGATATTGCAGTCTTTTGTTTTGAAGGCTGTCAATCGCAGTCGTGACGAAAGGTTTGAGTCTTCATTATTACAAAACTGAAGACAATAGGAACTACGTGATTTTTATTCCTGCGGAAGGTTTTACACTGAATAACAAACAAAAATTTACCGGGTATTACTTCTGTCACGTTCCAAAAATTTCGCTATGGTGTTGATAAAATCTGAATTGATAATTCAGTAGATTTTGAAATACATAATTTTCAACCAATAAGGAAATGAATTCCTTTGAAGATAAATCAATGATATCTAGCTTAGGAGCCGCTTAAAATATTTTTGGCGTGATTTTACTTAGTTTATATTTTAGGTAAGCTCAAATATGGTATCAAACATAAATGGGTCATAAAGTTCCTCTTTTCCGTGCGAAATTGCGTTATTTCTTCTCATACCAGACCACATTCAATGCAGGTAGAATAAATATTCGCGACTTTGAGACCTCGTCATTTTAAGCTTAAAATATCTGGTTGAATGTCGTTGAAAATCAGTGACAAACTTCATAAGCAATGAATATTAGGTAGGAGAAGAATGTGAATTAATAATATTTGTATTTGCATACGTCGTTTTCTTTGACACCATTTTAAAGGAGGAGGGCAGCGGTTTCTTAAATATATCATAGGAGTGACAAGATTTAAAAGGTTAGAAACCGCGTGTCTAAACAATAGTTTTCTCGATTGCTGGGATAAATACAGAGACTCCCTTTGAAGTTTAAGTATGATTTAAAAGTTTATCGGCATGGAACCGGGATTTAATTGCAAATATACAATATAAGAAATGACATCGATTGGTATCAAATTCATGGTTTTATTTGGAAAGGTGAGAGGGTTCTTGAGATGACAGCTTATAATCCCAAAATCCCCAAGGTGATTATGTTGAAGCTGCTATTCTATCAGAACGAGAGGAGGGTGGGGTCTGGGGAAGACCAAAGAATAAAATGTCAAGCAAAATGTCGAGATTTAAGTGAGAAAGATTTAAATATTCAATTTGATAAAATGACACAGATTGGTATAGATTTCACAGTTTTGTTAGTCGATTCCCTGCGTTACACACATGTTGAATGAAAGGTGGAAGGTAAATAATAAATATTGGATGGAACACATCCCGGATGTTGATTCAAGTAGACCATATTTTCCACCGTCGATAAATTTAGGTTTTACGATCAAAATAAGAATAGATCTCAGAAATTACAATTGCTCCTAAAGGTTGCATTAAAAATATTTTCATAATATAATTTAGAAATATTTGATTAGAGAATATATTGCATAGTTCAATACAAGATTAAGATTAATAAACGTTGTTATGATATTCAGTCCCAAGTCTGGACTGACGCAACCCTCCATGCTAACCTATCTTGCGTAAGGCCTCTTCATTACGCATAACTATCACATCCTCCATCATCCGTAATCTACTTAGCGTATTCTATCCGTGGCCTTCCTCTTCTGTTTTTACCCCACACATTATCCTCTAATGCTAATTTTACAAGACCCTCTTATCTTAACTAGTGGCCTATTAATATATCCCTCCTCTTGGTCAACGTCCCCCATATAGTTTGCTCTTCCCCTATTCTCTTGAGAACTTACTCGTTAGTGATTCTATCCTCCCATATGATTTTCAGCATTCTTCTATAGCTCCACATTTCTAAGGCTTCCATTTCGTTTCCTTTCTGCAATTCCTATTGTCCACGTTTCACACGCATATAACGCCACACACCATACGAACATTTTTAGCAATGATTTCATAGTATTCACACTTATATTACCCGTAAGATAATTCCTCTTTTTTTTTGCGAAAGCCTTCATTACCTGTGCTATCCTATTCTTTGTGTCTACTATACTTGTTATGCTGCCCAATTAGCGGAATTCCTTAACTCCTTCAAAATATCACTTCCCAATCTAACACCGTTTGTTATTCCACTGTTTCCCACACTACACTCCAGTACCTTGGTTTTCCATTCATTAATCATCATACTGAACTCTTTTTCCAGGGCCACGTTCATGTCATTATTATAGTTTCCAGGTCTTTATTAACTCCTCTAATACCACTATATCATCGGTACAGCGTAAGTTTTATTTAGTCTCCTTGCAGTATGATTCCTTTTCCTTATTACGTTTTAACTTTCTTCATCGCCTGTAAGTTAAAGAGCATGGGTGACAGACTGCGTCCTTGTCTTACTCATTTCTTGATTTCTGATTTATCTCTTTGATCTTCAATTATAATTACTGCTGACTGTCTGCGGTACAAGTTATCGATAAGCCTTCTTTCTCCGTATTTATTATTTTGCTCTTCAAAATCCTCAAGAGTGTGTTCCAGTTCACAGACTTTTTCTAAATATATAAATGCCATGATCGTATGCCTCTTTTTTTTCTTATCCTGTCTTCTAAAATAAGAGGCAAAGTCAATATTGCTTCTATTTTACCTATATTCTTCCTAAAACCAAACTGATCTCCTAACTCGCATTCTATTTGTTGTTCCATCCTCCTATATAGTATTTTCGTTAATATAAACCCCCAAAAAAATTACACGCATGAGCTACTAAGCTCATTGCCCTGTGCTGGTCGCAGATATCAGTCTCAGTCTTCTTCGGTATGGATAATATTATGGTTTCACTAAAATCGTATTTCCCCTGTTTCGTAGATTTCCCAAACTATCGTGAACAGCCAAGATATTTCTTCTTCGCCCGATGATCTTATCAACTCTACAGGAATGTGATCAATTTCTGGCGCTTTATAATTGCTCATATATGTCAGCGCTCTGTATTCAAATTTTTGCCCTCCAACTCTTCATCATCCACCTCCTCCACTTCTTCTATTTCAGATTGGCCTAGATTTCATGTGTGATGTAGCTTTTCCGTCTCTTTCTTTATCCAGAATTGGGTTCCCATCCGTCCTCCTGATGTTATTGCTAATATTTTTACTCTCTCCGAATTTTTATTTGAATTTCCTATAAGCTGCGTCTATTTTCACTTTCACCATGAGTTCTCCAACCGCTTTGCATTTCTCTTGGGGCCATTTTCAACCCTCGCGTTTTTGTATTTATGCCTTTTATAAATCATTTCAATTATTTCTTGTGATATCCATTCTTTCCTACTGGTCTGAGATAGTTCCTACAATGTTTTGTAAGATGCTCTTGTAATCTCTTTCTTCAAAAGTGTCCAATTCTATTCTATATTGTTTCTCTATTAATCTACTCTTGATATCTTCTTTGAAACTATGAAGCACATCCTGTTGTTTGAGTTTTTTTATTAACATATTTTTGTTTAATTTCTTTCTTGAGATTTTCATTTTCAACCTGCATTTCTTAACGAACAGATTATGGTCGGTTTACTTCTCCTCCTGGGTACGTTTTGCAGTCCAGCATCTGATTCGTATATTAATAAATATCCGGTCAATAGGCTAGTTTTAAAATGAAATATGGCCAAACGCTCAAAACAATTAAACTTAAATTAATGTTTTCACAATGTAATAGGAAGTTCCATTTGACGTGCATGTTTATTAATTTAGAGTATGACGTTGACTTTCGCGGAATCTCCTGACAAAAGGACGACAGAATACTGCGGACGAATGCTACAGGTTTCCTCATTCACTAATTTTGGACAAGCGGGACTGACAGCTCTGTAACGTAAATCCAATTACATTTCTGTCCATCGTGCCAAATCGTAGTGATGTTAAAACAACATTGGAAGCTTGAAGTCCATTACATTGTGCATCAATTCTACTAACAGTGAAATATCAGATGTAAACAGGAATTATTTGACGTACGGGTTGCCGAAAACGTATGGCTCTGTATTTCCCTTTAGAATAAAGAGTTTAATTGATAACAGATTTATAATTAATTTGTCTGTTACGGGAAATGATAAAAATCAACCAAATCAAAGTTAGTGCTGAATGCCAAGGTAATGCAATAATTACTTGGTAGGAGGTCGAAATGATCATTTTAAATAAAATCTTAATCTTTATATATTAAATTCCAGTGTGCGTGGGTTTGTAATTCTACTCATCTAAACGGCTTCACGGATGTTGATGATCTTTTTTGTTGAATTTATGGGGTCACATGACTGGTCTTAGCTATACTTGAACCCGCTAGGTGGCGTTGTTGTCGAGATCCTCACTATTTTTTTTATATTTTCCGATATATTTTTTTCAGATTTCATACATTAAAAAATATAATACCAAATTTTCAACCTGGCCGATTGAATAATCTGTTGCATTTGACTTATGCATCAATACATGCGCAAGTTCATTGCGTCGTAGCTTGTAATTTAATTTCGTGCCTACTCACCAACATTCGTTTTCTATTCTCGATTTTCCTTTTGTCCTCTGCCATCCTCTTGATGTCTGCATAATTTCCTTTTCCTTTTATGTGGTTAATTTGTATCGCCTTTGCTTCTTAATATTTCCCCACAGAATATTCCTTCCATAGTTTCTGTTAATACACTGTCCCGTGTATATACAATTCTTATTTCATTTTCTTATAATTTTGAGTAAAGTTCTGTCTCCAACACTTTCCAATGCTTGTTTTTTTGTCACTTTCCATCCAACTTATCATTTCCATCCTCATCTTCATGGTATTTGACTAATCATTACAAGAAAAAATTAAAATAATTGCATCAAAAAGTAAGCCAATTAAGTTTACAAACTGAAAAATTGAAAGGAAGAAAATTACCAACTAGGAGGCGAATTAATAGAAATAGCCAACAGCTGTAAATACTTGGGTGTGACATTAAGTAAAGACATATAATGGGGGTAAAAATGTAAACTCAGTGGCCACTAACGGATTAAATGCACTAAACTTCGTACGCAGGATTTTAAATAACAGCTCCATAAGGACTAAGGCCAATACGTATAGAACTTTAAGTGCCACCTATTCTAGAGTATTGGATAGCATGTTTGGACCTGGATAGGACTGAGAACATTCAGGAACTGGACAAAATTCAGTAAAAAGGCATTGAAATTATCTTCTAGACTTATAGATAATGAGTCACATAGAAGGAAACGAACTCGAGTTCGAGCCCAACTCCAGGCAACCATTTTTATTTGTTTAACTTTCATTTCGAGTATTTTTTTGTTTCGAGAATGTCCTGTTACTGGAATATTACATGTATGTACGTATAAATTGTATAAATCCGAATAGGAGTCAGTCTTTCGCAGTACGAACCTTTGTACAGAATTTCGTCGTTAAACAAACGTCTATAACGTTTGCGTGTGTGTTATTGTATCTCACAATCTTATAGAAATTTGACAATATCAACGGTTTTCTTTTATCTCCCACTTATTAGGGATCACTCGTGGAAGGTTGGGAAAAGGAAACAGAGATTGATACACAAAACATTTTTGTTCTTAAGCAGAACAATTCGGTACTGGAATAATCTACCTGCTAACATGCTAGCGGTCTGCCCAAACAGTGTGAAAGAATTGCATAAAAGATTAACTATTTATGATAGAGGTTAACATATTATAGTAATACGGTTAGTATTAAGTAAATTGAGTGAAGTGGAAAAAGATGTGCTATTTCAAAACGGATATGTAATAAATATAATATTTTAGGCATTCAGAGAAGTGGACAGTTCAGAGAACAGTAGGACATAGTTTAGTTGGGGTTATGGAGCGGTGAGCTTCTTTATTTTTTTATCATTATTATTATTGACCTCTTTCTCAGGATATAACTTTTGTATTTTATTTTCTGTACTCCTTAATTGTGTACATCTTAAGCATTGCACCGGGTTATACCTACTGAAATAAATTAAATAAATCAAAATCCACATCTCAGTCCCGAATTGTTCTATTTAAAAACTAAAATTTTTGTCATCTCCTCTTATCTGTTCCGTATAGAGCTACACTTCAGACAAAGCAGTTTCATAATCTTTTCCTCGGGCTTTTTTCTAGCTTTCAACAACTTCTTCTTTCTGTTAAAGGTTTCCTTGGAAATTCTTGTTTTTTATCTCCTTATGGAGTCTCAAGTTTTCGATGTTTATACTACCCTGGTATTTAAAGAAACTTACTTGACTAATGTGCTAGGGTATAAAAATTCGATTTATGTACCCAGTGACAATAAGTTGTCTGAAAATTTTCAATGTTAAATATCGCTTTAAATTAATTAAATCCAATAAGTTCGCTTGCGATAAATTTAAGTTATGTTAATATTTGTACTCTTGTTTATAGGTTATGTTCATAATTAAAAATTGCCTTTCAAACGGTAAGTTCTCGCACTATAAAACGACCCCTGAACAAGAGATGCTGTCTGACAAGCTTACACTAAAGTTACACCATCAAAATGCCATACAGCACCTGGCGACGTATTACCTTTTACCATGAAAATAGCGGTACACAGCATTATGTTTCGGAAAAGTAATGGTTGATATCTCAATAAAACGCATTTAAAGAACCCTATTCAGTTTTCAGGCTCATGGTGGGTATTGTAGGGAGTAACGGGGCTTTGTGGCCACCCTATATTAAAACTCGGGATGACTCTCGCTTTACAATCGATGTTGCGATTAATACAACGCATAACACTGAAATAGTGTTCCTCCCCAAGAGGTAGTTATCACTCAGTACGTACGTTGCCCAACATATTTCAAAATATTTGAACAGATTTAATAATTTACAAGTACTGTCCAAAATATTTAGCGTTCGAATCTTATATAATTAACTTAAAAGTATAAATAGTAAAGTGATCACTCTTGAAGCGAAATCAACTGCAGGTTAACGAGAGAAGTCAGGACTGTATATTTAGCATCAAATATTAACCATATGCTGCTATGCCAATAATAATAATTTATATATAAAATATTTTAAAATATATTATTCCACTCGAAACATTCAAGCTACCTTGAAAGTTTCTTTTGATTAAAAATAAGTAAACTGCGTTTCTGACTGGCTCACACCACGAGACCATTGGTAAGGATTCACACGTTTGTCACGAGATCTGCAGTTTTGCGGATATGACAGGTGTTCCAGGTTGTGTCGTTTGACGTCCAAGGTTTCCATTGAGCAATATGAAAGCTCTCTACTGCTGTTTTCCCTTAATTAAGTACTTCAGCCAAGTGAAATGTGTATGTCTAATTTATCAGGACCCTTACACGCCACAAACACGTTCAAAAAAAAATGCAGGCCGTCTGAGTAGACACCGTCCATGGACATTAGTCCTAATCTGCCGACGCCATACGCCCTCTTTTCTATTCCTTCCCATGCATATGTGTCAGGTTTTAGTGTCTTAGAGTGCTGATTATTCAGAATAGGGAGCGTCTATAATAAAACCAGAGAGGAATAGACAAGTGAAATTCAGCTCACAGAATAACATGCAGTATTGAAGCACTTCCAACCTTGGCAGTTTGGTCCTATAGGACTTCTGAAACTTTCATAATTTGAATTCCCAATTTATATATAACACAATGAGTTCACAGCGTTCTCCGAGCCAAGCACTCCTATTGATTGTAAGTAATCTAATGTAGTGAAGTTAGACATTGATTACGATTTTATTCAATTAGTGGAATGACTCTCATTGACAAATTCCTTTTTGTGCTAGTCAGACGGCGAAAACATTTCTTTCGACACCAGCGAATGAGGTGATGATAGTGATACCAAATCGTGCGTAAACCGAAGCACAGGGGATTAGCGGAGTTTTTAAGTGCCCGGGCATTAACCCCACGGAATTTTCGAAGGACATTTCTTCCTCAGCGAAGTCAGGTGACAACCGAGAGCCAACCTTCAAATTTGATCGGAGCAGGGGAGTCCTGATCTGGCATCCAACTCATGGTAGGGATGAGAAGAACTGACCTGAGAGGAGACGTGAGTGGAGAGAAATCAGTCGGAATGTTTTTTTAATAAGGAAGGTGAGAGGAGACGAGGTGGAGGGGAAGGCCACTATTGAAGCATTGGAAAGAGCAGGGAGTCGTAGAAATATCAGAATAAGCGGCATTCATTGTAAGCACAGGTACTTGTGGTGGCTTCCCGGAAATTGTACCTTGGCGTTGATATGTCCTTCCATCATTCTATGGGCTACTACATGTACGGCCATGCGTTGTTTTAAAGCCTCTCTGCTTGCTTCTCTCTGTGACGCCCGCAAGATTACTAGCATAAACAGATACTTGATTCTGTTGCACATCCGTTTCTCTCAAGTTTTGGGCTAACGAAAACATGACTTCAGAGATTCATAGACAATGTCTCTCTTTCTAATAGTTCTACAGCGACTCCCTGCTCCCTCCAATGGTTCACTTGTGACTGCCTCCTCTATACAATAGTCTAATTTTTTAGTTCGTAAAGGCAGGTAATCAACTTGGGTATTAGTCTCACGAGCAGCATGATGAACTAGTTTGCATTTTTGAATTAGCCAAAGCTTACGCACTTATATATGAAATTTAACGTAAAAAATTAAAATTGAAATAATCATATTAACCAGTGCGCTAGAGAAATATATATTTTTAGAATACATTACGAAAATCACGAATCATATTTGTTCTTACGTACGTTTCAAACAAGATTTTTTACTCTGGGCAAAAAAATAAATTTCTCATATTTAGTAAACTCTTCCAGGAATGTAACATAATAGCGGAAAATAACTGTAATTGATTCCAATTATAAGCAAACGAATATAATTTTAGATTAAATACACATAGTCCGATTTTAAACTATTAATTTTATTGCGGACAGGTAATTAATCACAGGCGAAAGTACAGAGTGGTGTATAATTAAATATTTAGAGCAGAATGTGGAAATGATTTGAATGGAATAAATTAAATTGTTTTGCAACTGGGCATTACGCATTTGAATTTCTGTTAGAAAGACACACTTTCTTGTGTTTTCCGAAACGATCGTCTCACGTTGTGAAAGTCAGTGCTAAATGCCGGCAGGCAGATAAGCTTAAACAAATTTAATTTGTATTAGCTTTGTAGCATTCCGAACAATGCACTGACAGAGCTTTCCTATTGACTTGCAACTTTATAGCCCTGCTGCCAAATCCAGTATTTGTGTTACACTCCAATACTCGCGTAAGAGGTAATTACATGGTATGTAGCTGATTTTAGATTGCATGTTTGTGTACCTTGGTGCAGCGTAGCTATCGACTTTGTTTCGATAGTAATGACGAAGTTATGATGCGGCGCTAACGAAAGCAGAAAATTTAGTATAAAATTATGCAGAACGCACGGGACCACAAACGTATAAATTTTAAAAGGAATAAAATGCGAAAATCGTTTTAAATATTAACTTTATAATATTTACAACTTAACTTTAACGCTCAGAATTCAGTCCTGAAATTTACTTAATCCTTACATAGTGACTCTAGTTCTCCCATTATTTTTCTGTCATTAACATGAAAAAAAGTTAGGTAGGCAGGCTTGAAGAATAGTTACAAATAAGTATTTAAGAAAAGATTTGCCGAGCTAAATTATGACTGACATCTGTATGATTCTACTGATGTTATTTGTCTGTTCAACCGAAGTATTCCAGCTGAATTAACTTATATTAATTCTCTCCAACATCACTGAATAACTTACCGCCACTATATCAACTTGTCGCTTAAGAAATCAATCTAGTTCTGAAAGATAATTACATACCGTCATTAAAAATTTATGTAGTAATTTTATTCGGGAAGTTTTAAAAATTAAGTCGATGGGGTTGTGATCTTGAGGTTATAAAGACCCGCCACACAAATGCTTCCTCGTCATTCACAAACTAACACAATTTCAATATAACCGGTTTTCACATAGAAATAATAATTAAACGTGTCTTTTAAACAACACGAGTGAATAATTAGATTAAGAGAGTAATAAATTGAAGTAATGAGCAAATAAAATATTAAAAGAGTAATTAATTAATTCAATAAGCAAATGGTTGAATGAAACACGTAGTTATTTACATTTTCAATCCATTTTCATTACCATATATATGTATATATTTTGGAATTGAAGATCAAGAAAATAAACCAGATGTCAGGAAAGGAGCAAGTCTGTCGCCCATGCTGGGGGGCGGGGGGGGGGAGAGAACAGACGATGAAGAAAGGAATCATACAGCAAGGATATTAAATAAAAACCCTACGGTTTGCCGATGATATTGTAGTCTTAGGGGAGTCAGAAGAAGACTTGGAAACCATAATAAATGGCATGAAGGTGGACCTGGAGTTGAGTATCTGTATTACTAGAGGAAAACCAAGGTGTTGATTTGTAGTATGAGAAACAGTAGAATAACGAAGGGTGTTATATTGGTAAGGCATTTTTTGACGGACGTAAAGGAATTGTCCTACTTAAGCAGCATAATAACTAGGTATGGTAGAAGTATAGAAGACATGAAGAGTAGAATAGCAGAGGCAAGGAAGGCTTTCGTAGAAAAGAGGAATTTACGTACGGGTAAAATAAAGGTGAATAAAATATCGAGATAGGATGCTAATGCATAACCTCTACAGAAGACAGGCAGCAGTAATTAGAATAGAAGACCATGAAAAGAAAGCCGTAATCAAGAAAGGAGTAAGACAAGTCTGTAGCTCATGCTGTTTAACTTATATATAGAAAAGGCGATGAAGAAAATTAAAACGGAATATGGAAAAGGAATCATATTGCAATGAGAAGAAATAAAAACCTTACGCCGACAATATTGTAGTATTGGGGAGTCATAGGAAGACTTGGAAACCATAATAAATGGCATTTCTTTTTACAACTTTCGAGATAATCCTTACATCTCATTTCCTTTAAACATTATGAACTAGATTTCGGTGCCAAGAATCAAGGCCAGATTGAACAACGCAGTTTGCTGCACAGGATCCCTTCATTTCTTGCCAACGACTCCCTGAATATCTACATCATCAGACGAACACGTTACACCAGAGGTGGCTAAACCGTGGCGATTTGGACGATTAAATGTGGCGCATTGAATCCTTGAGCATGGAGTCCCTTTACATTGTTAGAAAGCACTCTACAATTATACATATATAATAAATAATATTATAAATAGTCCCAATGAATGTTCAAAATTCAGAAATATAAGAATTTAATAACAGTTTTTTTTTGTAAATAGATAGAACTGACAATTTCAGGTTCCAAACCTATCTTACTCTCTGTGCCAACAGCTATAGTCCAGAGTTATCTTCACGAAACAGGAACATCATTTTGACTTAACAGTGAATTTGTGCTTCATTAAACTGGCGTAAATTAATTAATTTAGAATAAACGTAGGAGGCTATAAAACGTGCTCGAGTCATAAGGCGCATCTGAACTTGTCTGACAGAAAATTGGCGCTTGGTATGCAGAAGGTTGGTAACCACTGTGTTACACTATTGCAGGAGTAACCTTTTGTTTGATGCAATCTAATTGACTTATTAAGCCTTTGCACCTTACACGAAGAACAACACCACATGCGTCAGCTCTTGGAGGCCTTGGGCGGCGTGAAGCTTCCAATCATCTAGAAACACACAGGTCAACTACCTGGCTCACACCATCAGTAACTCACAAACTTTGGATGTGACGAACTTCTTTATACGAGCTGTTGTTAGGAGCAAAAACAAGCATTGGAAGCCAGGCAGGCCTTCAGTCTGCAGCCGTTCCTCTAATGCTCGCCACCTGACGGTAACTTCGGGGCTAATAATTTTTCCATTTAAGAATATTTTTGGAAATAAACAATAGTGGAATCTAGATTTTTTTGTGATCCACATCTAACATATTCATTCGGAATTATTTGTTTCTGAAATACCTTAGTTTGCTGCGTATTCCTCAGTCAGTGTGTGTCTCAGAAATTTAACTTCGAATGTTCCGCTACGTCACATGAACAGGTATGGGATAAATTTCCGGACTCGCCAACGGATAGTATAAACTGGTATTGAACTTGACTACAAGTTAGGACTTCGCGAGCCGACGTGCCTGCAGCACAGGTTGTGTCGCATCTGCAGATTCAGGACTGCAATCAAGAGCGCATAAGAATGGGTCGATTAAGGAAGCAGGTACGCACTCTCCGTTATTGTGTGACGCGGCGTAATGAGATGGCCGTTGCGTGGGCGTCGACGTCGGCAGCTGCTGCCGGGTCGCAAATTGTAAGTCGAACCTGAGAGGAAGAAAAAACCAGACCTATTCGTCTAACTATCCACGCATGCACGCTGCCCCGCAACTAATTTAATAATTAATTAAGGCGTCCGTCAAGATAATATGTCGGTCGGGAGAGGTAGTAACGACGAGGTGGGGACCAAAGTTTAACACTCGCAAATAAGTGCGTGTTTCACTTCATGTTATTCAGATGTAATTATTTCAATAAATTCCTTATTTATAAATCGTTTACAACTATTCAGAACGTGCTCATTTAATTTAGTACATTAAAAGCTGTTACCATAATTTAATTCACGAAGAAAAATTCCATTCTAATTTTTGTAGAGTATCGATTACTTCCAATTAAAACACAACGCAATTATGAAGTCTGAAATAATTTTGGGAGAAATGTTCACAGGAACTGAATAGCGACGCATGTTATTGACGGAGTTGCTAAATTGTATGGAATATTAGAACTGACGTATTGGTAATAAGTATTTCATTGAGATTTGAATGTTGTAATAAAATACTATATAAAAGCCAACCATCTTGTTACAGGTGGCAGTAAAATAGTCAAACAAAATATTATATCTTAAAAGAAAATAATGTTCATATTTTTTTAAAAAACATTTTTATATAATCATTCATAATTCAAAACCTTGCTTTAAATTACGTTAATAATTTTGGAAATCTACATGCAATATTAATAATTTACAAACCTGCCTCGGAATCAGATAATTGTCTTAGGGAGCGGGCGAACAAAATTGATATAGGATTAGAATAACAATTAATTAATTCAACTCTAAATAATTTCAGTCTATTTTATTTTATACCTGTCACTTTGTGTAACACATAATAATAATTTTTGAATAAAAATGTATTTGAAAATAATTAGTATTACGTAATTATAATGAACATCACGTAAACAACGGTTGACCGATAAGGAATTTCTATTTAAAGGTTCTATTTATACGTCTGATTTATATAATAAATGAAATTTGTGTTGGTTAGTAAAGAGTAATTCTTCGGCTGCGTGAGGGCTTTCATATCTGTATGAATTGTAAATTTCATTGATTAAGAAACAATAGGTTACCCATGTTACTATAATATAGGGATTATACTAATAAAAGAATTACATACATATTAAGAACATTTTTAATCAAATTTATATCTTTAACGAAGATAGGAAAAACTATATATAAAATGATTGAAATACTTTCCTTAATATATAATAATATCAGTTGCGACTTATAATGAGAAAAAAATTAATTAATTTATTATTAAATATGTTTTTTTCTGTAATAATAGCAATGGTCCCACAAAATGCAATAATGTTTGAAAAATTAGATTACTTTACTTGGTTTGCCACTGTTTAAGTAAATTAATTTTAACTTGGAAACTTTTAGTCTAAAGTTCACCATATTAAATTATATATTCTCTAATTATAAATAAAACATTTCATACGTAAAAAAAGATCTTTAAAAACTATGCCAGTAAAATGTACTTTGTTGAATTTAGTTAAATTAACATCATGTTTATATGAAGTCTTCTGTACCGAAAGCTTCCAAGTAAAATAAATTATTTAAGCATCTCGACGACTGGAATAAGGATTTTTACTACAACATCCACCAACGATAGATAAGCTTAATGCACTGAGAGTAGAATTTAAAGAAAAATACAAGCATAGGGAGAGACCGTAATCCAAGGTCTAACATGAGCCTAACACTCATCAGTAATATAATATCGTATTACTCGTTAAATAACTTTTTTACATTTTTAATATAATTTTATGAGTGGATGCATGTTGTACACCATTTCTAATCCCACCAAATTATAATACAGTTTTCGTATGTAATATAATTTAAATGTATAAAATATGTATATAATAATTTAACAGAAGTTAGATATAAGCTAGGCGGAGTCGGGATCATAAATTAACGCGACTGGTTATTTAAATGACGAATTACGAGTCATCCTATAGACCAAAAAAGGAAACTTGAAGGTTTGCGTATCACCTCATTAGACGTGGCTGGAGATGCCCAGAACTTTCGAAGATTAGCAGCGTATTGTTAACGATGGAACAAAACGAACACTTAACCTCGCATGTCCAAGGGTCAGAACAAAACAGACATGTCTTCTTCAAAAAGAAGGGTTCGTTCGTTACAATTTGCTAAGCCGACAATCCATCGACGTAAACGAGGAAATATCCTGCAGAGTAGTGTTTCAAGAATTCGTCTGACGGACGTTGGAGAATTATTCTTCAATATTCCCCTTCTATAAGGAGGGTGAAAAATATCACGCCACAAGTTGAAACCGGGATAAAATTTCAAGTGCAGAGACGGAGCTTTCAGGATAAAACTGACGCACATCTTGGAGAGAGCATTCATTAATTAGATCATATTCAAAATTATTACCATCCAGACTGAGTTATTTCGGACAGGGAAACATCAAGTTTCGGCACGCATTCATTCAGTATAGACCGTCATTTTGGCTAGTCACATGTTCGGTTTCGGCCGAAGATTCAATTAATCATTCAGATGTTCATTAAATTCGTGCTCTCTGGGTGATTAGTCTACACACGACGCTGGAGACGAGCTCCAGAATAGACGCAGCATCCCAGTAAACCTGCAACCTTGGACGACTAGCAGTCAGCAGTCAATAAATTAACAAACCATCCAGCACAACGACAGGAAGGAAGATCGACAACGCCTGGTGATGTACAATCGTATATATTTCTCATCTCTGGTCGTTTCTGTTTAAACTCTTCTCGGCCTCCCTTTTTTTCGCAATTTACCCATGATATTTCCAGAGATAAGGATTTATGTTCCCGATAAAACTAGCAAGGGTCATTTTGAATTAGAGTACAATTGATTTTTCTTGTTAATCTTATACTAATAGTTATTATTCAGACAACATTAACTTAGTTTAAATCTAAAAATATAAGTTCTTTAGCCCTTGCACAATTCATGTAATTCACCTCCCACCGTTAATTAAATTCATGAATCCACAACTAATACCACACATAGTTTATGGCTTATAAACGTAGTAACACGTCCAAATTTGTTAAAAAATTTAAGAACACAGACCAGAGCAAATTTCTATTTTACACACACACACACACATATATATATATATATGTATTTATGTTTGTACGCGCGACTAGCGAATTAATCATTACAAAATATTTGGCCACATCATCCATGTTGTCATTTTCAATAAGCGTTTTAATCTGTCACTTCAGCTGAAAAATTAAGTAAAGTACTGGTTTACTTTTGTCTTACGTGTATTTTATATCAGAGCGCAGAAAAAATGTATAGTAGAGAAATTGTTGGCGCTACGAATTCAGTTACGAATCCTGAAACGGTAAATTATTGCCAGGATTCTGCTATAGGAAATCCTATAACAGAACATTCTGATACCGGAGATAACCAGAGCGATAAATTAGGTTCAGTTGAACGGGTTTTATTATTTTTTAGACAGATGGAAGAAAGGCAGAATATCCGATTAAAATAGATGTAAGAAAGATTATTTAAAGCACAAGCAAAATTTTCATCAAGCATACAGAGTAGCATCGAAACGAAATGTAGGAAATTACGGACAACTATTATGGGCACATAAGAAAGTACTATAGAGAAGAATAATGATTTGCTAATAAATAAAGTTATAGACATAAAAAACAATGAAAAATCCGTTAATTTTGATTAGGAAATAGAGTAAGGGGAGAGAATAGGGTTACACAAGGAAAAGGAAAACGTTTATGATTATGAACTTGAAATAGATTCTGTAGAAATTGAGGATAGTTCGTTAGCTTTGAAAGCAAACGAGGAAACAAAAATTGAATACGAAAGGGAAGTAATCAACACACATGTAAAAAATTCACAAGTGAGTGAGGAAACAGGGGAATTAATTAACGTACAGGACAGATCCATTAGTACTGCCCACGCATTATTCAATTTACAAGGGGTAAAATGTACAGAAAAAAAGATTTATAACTAATTTGGTGACCCAAAATGAATATTTAGATACTTCTCCTCAGGAAAGAGCGATAGAAAATTTTTATCGTAAATACTATACGGATTACGATGCATGTAATTGTATTTTGCGAACAGGAGTCATATGTTCATACAAATTAATGAAAGTATAAATGGGCATATGACATACGAAATTTTATTACAGTAGATGGAGACACAAAATCGAAAGTATAAAAGGAAAAGTGAACAAAAGGGCGTTATTATTATTAACATTATTATTCAGAACCTTGCCTTAATTTAAATCTAAATATTATTGGTTCTTTATCCCTTGCACAGCTCATCATCATAGTTCCCCATCCCCCTTCCTAATTAAATTCACAAATCCACAACTAGCACCAAAATGATTACAACGTATGTAATTGTTACCATGAAGTATATAATCATCGCAGGATTGTCTAATTGTTTAAGTTTTTGTAACAATAATGCCATGCTATCTTCTTATTCTAAGTAAAACTTATTAGTAAACCGTATAAAAATATAACCGTATAAAAATTCTAACATAGATAAATACAGCATTATATTTTCGGAAAATATTTATGGCAAACATCTGTTAGGTGTGATTATGCTTTCTCATTATGGATGAGAAATGTGATAATTAAGAATAATTTTTTTCTGTAGCTCTGAAAACACTTGTAATTTTGCGAACAATGTTCAGTACTGTAAAATGACCCACTTCATTTCAGTTAATGAGGAAAATCTCCGAAAGCGCTCAGAGACGTAAAGAGCAGTGTTTGTTCGGCTGGAATTAACATTAAAAAGTCTAAACCGTCCGTGTAACAACTTAGGACTAGCGAGATCTGCAGTCGAGTTATAAATGCATCTAAAAGATACCTTGGTCAGGATAGAGACAATCACAATTTATATGGCTATTACATTAATTTCATTATCATCTATTTAACCGTGCACTGCGGGCTTATGTATAAATAAGTTCCAAAAAACACGAGGGAATTATTAACATTATTTTTAATTTTACTTTAAGGAAATTTTTAATAATGTTTATGAAACATACGACTTTAAATAGTAGCAGCTATATTTGAACGGCCGCGGCAACGCTTTTATCTCCCTTGCGATTTGTAGATACCAATAAAATAAATATATTTGTAACTTACGTTGGTTATTGTCTGTTAATATTCCTCGCGTAGAATAGTTATACTATTTGATTATTGAAACAGGCTTCTGTGCCAAACTGCCTCTATTATATAAAGTCAACTCAGTAATTCTAGTATTTCACGTAAGTAATTAATAATGCACATCTCCAGCCAGATGTTGCATATACAACTGGTTGTCATGAATTTGTCACTGCAAACGATAACAGTAATATTAAACTGAGTTTCGGTGTGGTCGTTTATTCGAAATACCATACGAAATAGTATGAAAATATCTCAAAAATTTGATGTGGTTGATAAACTGATACTTGAAAACTGTTCAAATTATTTTACGTATTAAATATATTCGTCTGCCGATAAAATAGTCTACGCAGAGTATTATAATCCACATTAGAAAACTAAACTAAAAACAGAGAATGCAACATAATTGGTTACGTCAGGGAAACAACGCTGGCTGTAGGAAAGGTATTCTTTGTAAGGGCGGAGTTTTATAAATCCTTTAGGCGTCTAAAAACCAGTGGAAGAAAAACCGACATATAAGAGACAGAGAAAATGTAGTTAGGAGACGAATAAAGTGCAGAAAATTAAAGTTAGCAAAGGACGTTAAAATGCTAAAATAGGAGACAATAAATAAATTACAGAAGTGATACAAGAACGAAGCTGTTCCAACAATGAAAGGAAAGACTGTCAGAGTTAAGCATTGAAATTATTATCCAGAGACGCATTTACGTATAAACTTCACAAGGGCCCCGACCCCCAAAAAATTTATTTTGAGTTTAACATTTATTATTTCACAATTTACTATAAATATTTGCCACCAACTTGTATTTCTTCTTCCAATGACTCAACAGCCCTCTTGAGGGCCTAGGCCTACCGAGGCGGCTGCGGACTGTCTTCTGGCGTGACACACTTTGAATTTGGGGTGATGATATGTGGTCAGTGTATCGATTCCCCAGCGGCCTTAATCCCGGTCCTCGCGACCATGACGACAGAAACATCCAAGCCCATGCCAGAATTCGAACCCGGGACCCCTGAACCAACTTGTATTTAAAATAGTCTAAAACTTGCCCGGGCACTGCCGTTGTGTTTTCAGTCAAGCTCTAGAAATGCGAACTATATAATATGATCTACAATTAAAAATGAACATAAAAATTTAATAAATTGAACTTACAATTATTGATTTAGTTATACCCTAGCTTTGTCCGCGACTTCGTTCGAGCGGAAATAGCAATTTTTATTTTGCCTAAAAACGAAAGTACGGGATAATTTATTTATGATTTCTTCACAGAAAACCTTAAATGTAGCAAATGGTTTTGAACAGGTTCCGCTTTCACACGTTTACAACAATATATGGAGTGAGAATGCTCGCCCTCTCTCTCTCTCATGCTGCCAAAACTACGTTTATTTTAACACAGTAAGTGGGATGAATGGAATAGAAACACATAATAGGATTTTCAACTCGCTATTGGTTTTCACGCCGCCTTTCTGCAATATATCAAAATAAAACAACCCCTGACATTTTCATTAAGATCCGGTAAGCCATTTGAAGCATATACAGATTAAGAGTATATGCGACCCGCATTCACTTTTTGGAGATTCAAACGCACGGTTGTCAAGAAATCTTCCAGTAGAATTAATATTAATATTTATATATGATTATCATTATAAATATTTATCATTATCAAAATGAAATATGCACGAATATTTAACTTAAATTTCCTCAAATGCCCATTGAAAACCGTTGAACTGTTATGGAGACTATCGAGACAAACATAGAACATAATGTACAATTTTATTATTGGTATAGACTGGTTGAAGCACCCGGCATTGCTCTGGTTCACGTAAATAATAAAGCTGGAATCAAATTAAAGATAGGTTTATTAAAGTATTAATCCTAAGCTATGTAAATGCCGAAAAATCGTAAAAATGGCATTAGGTTAAAAGTGTTGTCTTTTTAACCTATTACCGGTGGTCTGAGGAGAGAAGGTCATTTATTGTGTTGTAGCTAGGGGGACGAGAGGGATTCACGTCACGGCATGAAGCACAAAGTCTGGGTTACAATTGGTAATGATAGCTTAAAACTTGAGACTATTAGTCCACAAGTGATAAAATGGAAGGATACTTGATAAATGGAACGACATAATGAGGACGGGTGGTAACAATTTTTACAAAAAAGGTAGATTACGTGATTGAAAAGAGAAATATAAGTATGAATTATAAGTGAAATTTAATTTTAAGTAGGGGAGACTAAATACTGAAATATTGGCCAAAATAGCAGTATATTGGTTATTCTATAGCACCGTGATTTATTGTATATTCTACTTCATGTTTGTAGTTTGTATTTATAATTTGACAATTACAAGAAATATATTGCTTCAAGTCTCACAATTTATGACATCGTTGTTATGAACTTTAGCACGAGAAACTCGCATGAAGTAGGTTAACGAGAAACAATTTACTACTAGTAGTTTGCACCATTTTCCGATATTCATGGAAACTTTACTCTTCTTGGCAAAGGATAACGTAACTGATGACAAACTTCCTTTCGTAATAACATATTCTTGTTTGTCTTGTATATTATATATTGCAGTTAATTTTCTTTATTAGCAAATGTTTAATATATTCTATTTTAAATATTATTTTTAACTGTATAAGTTCAATTTATTAACGTTATATAATGTTTGGGGTTTTGGGGTAAGGACTAAAATTTATGTCCCTATACTCGTATTTAAATTATTAAGTTACTATTAATAGATAACACTATTTGTTAGAACCATTGGAATCGGTTCAGGTAAAAGAATAAAAACTTTCGCACGAAATTGGATTGCATTGAGCATTTATGGTAACTAAAAATAAAAAATATTTTACCGATTATTTAAAAATCCAAAAATAAGTGTTTCTGGTATATTCGTGGTATGTTTGAGGTTATAAAATAAAACAACTTTAAAACTTATGCTCAGCTAGTTACAATGATGACCCTCAATTAATCAAGTTGCAAGCCCGGTGTAGTGAAACCATTATGTGGTTTCGCAAACCCATTCACATTATTCAGTGTAAATCAAAATGATTGTACCAGTGGGACAATGACCACTACACAGGGATATCAGTTAAAATTATAACCACTCAAAGGACGTTTGTACTGCAGAGGCAACGCCATGAGGCTGCTGTAAGTAATTGAAATAATTAGGAACTGTTGTCATCAGTCAGATACATGAAAAATCTACACCAAATTTATTTAAACCGGGTTTCTCTAGGAGCCACTTTCAAATTGTTTAATTTTTTTAATTACCATAAAACTCTCGGATGTGTGGGAATTACGCTTCCATGCATCAGAAATATGGTTATGTAACATTTTTTAGCTTGATTGTTATTAATTATGTTATGTATTTACTTAATCTGCAAGTAGACAGTTTTCCCGGTAGGAGGCATATGACATGTCAAAAATTCATTTTATAAAAGAATGAAAAGAAGTTTCAAACGTTTGCTTCAATATACGATCCGTTTCTTAAGCTTATTCATAGACTTATTTCATCATTACTTCTTTCGGTTGGTAATTTAATCCTCAATGTACATTTCCAGTACTTTCATAAGTCTCAAGTTTCCTATTATATATCTATTCCATCTGTCTGGCCTAAGAGTGTCTTCTCTTATTCTAATTCAATTTCTAAAACTAAAGCTTCAGCTACAATACTAAATGTCTTCTACAGAGAAAGAAAGTATTGTTAATTACATGCTCATAAGTATCTACTAGTGGAAAATACATAAAAATGTACTTTATTAAAACAAGAAAAAAGATTCAATGTATTCGTTGGTTGTAAAGCAACTATTCTGTCTCACAGTGTCAACCAACCCGAGGGCGACGCCACCGCGGTTTACTAACACAAAAGATATATGACAGCTATGCTTAATATTATGTGCATAACTCGGCTTTGTATTTGCATATGCCGCCGCCAATGCATATTTCTCAAAATGATTGCTTTGTATGAAAATACAGGAAACTTTTTATGAACGACGTTTCTACGATACACCAGTGCGCTTACGCAATTACCTTAATTATTCTTATTTTGATAAAATTCTTCTTAAAATACGCGTTATTGGGAAAATATAATTTTATTTTAACTAAACGAGTAATATTTGTCCATTAAACACAATATTTCGAAAAAATAAAATTGTTGTCAAATGCGCGTTGTTTGAGTTGCGAAGTATACGTAAACCACATTTAATTTAAATTGTACAATTATTAAGCCAGAAATGTAAATAATATTAAAATAAAAAATAATGTCAAGATAAGTGAAAGGGATAGATAATATTATTAAACTATGTTCATTAATATAGTATAAGGAAGACAATGTAGGGGGAAAATAATAAATTGAGTTTCTAGTCAAATATGAGAGACTATGCTGTCTCAATTTCGGAGAGTTTGATATTGACTAAATTATAGTGCGACGTCCTAATAATGTTCGTTCTCAATAAGGGCGAATCCATGTTGAAATGAAATAAAACTAGCGGTGCATGAGGCATAATCAAAACTATTTTTGTATTTTGAAACGGCATACATGGATATTTCAAATAAGAAAATTGTTTCGTTAATGCCTCACACACAGATTGAATTATTCTATTTCAGCATCGACGTCCCTTATCGTAAAACCCTATATATATATTTATATAAATATATGTATACACATTAAATATGAAAATAAATAATTATAAAACAAAAGGTTTTATCCCGAGAAACAGATACAAAAATTTTAATTCAATAGACGAGCCTGTATAATTATTATTTAAAATTGCATAATAGACACCTTGAAGTTTAATTCTTGAGGATTAACATAATTTCTGCACACAACAGTCTTGTGATTTGTTTGATTAGATTATTTTCCATCATTTTGATCCTAGATGTTATGATAGAACTACAAAACTTTCTGTTATGAAGTTTATAATTCCATATTTTTTATTACTGGAAGTTTATCAGTTTTGTCTTAACTATAGAGGAAGGTCGTTATCATGTCCCACATAGAGAAGAGGACGTGGACGTTTCGTGAACACCGTTTTCTATCAGGATTAATCTCTACCAGCCGTGGTGCGGGCGAGTCTATCCTTACATTTCTCAGCCAATTAATTCCGAGCAACTATCTGCTTAAGTTCAAGTGATGTGCAGTTTCCGTTCTCCATATGGTTTGCTATGACAGCGAACTAGTTCCAAGGGCAGACCCTGTCAACTGCAAGCGTAGAACTTTGATGCCAATTACGGTCAGCAAACCATGGTGTTTATATTTACTTATCTACAAATGGGTAGTTTGCCGGATGGCAGGTACATGAAGTTACAATTAATGAAACAAGTAAGTATAATTGTAATTATATAATCAGAATTAAATAATCAGAAAATGTGGACAGATTTTCATTATAAAAGGAATGTAAAGAATAATATTAATAGAAGAGCAACTTCGAAAATGGACATTATATATTAATATTAGAATAATAGTTTTCTGGCCAGGATTAGAAAAAGTGATAACACTAAAATACATATTAACTACGGAGACGAACTATAATACCACTTCTCCTAACATTTACATTTATGAACAGTGGATTTGGCTGATGTTACGAACCACTATTACTTCACCCCACAAACCTTTATTCACTCTATATAGAGTTGAGATTGATTTCAAGTTTTCTTCGCTTTAGACGGTTTGCTCCAAACACTCTAAGTGGTATTTTTTTAGTTTTTAGGAATGAGTATTTTCCAACATCGCTTTCTTTCTGCCTGGCCTTTATTTACAAAAAGTAATCCGTTCGTCCATCGCGGGTCAGTTGTTTCAGTCTATCCCGAATACCCTGCAAAATACTTTACTGTCTGCACTGTGTCCCACCCTATAATATTCATTTTTTCGCATCCATGCGCAGGTCCTACATCTACGAATTTCGCGCCCGTACTCTAACGCTCTTTCTAATGATTGTATCATTTTTTCCCTATATGAAATCGGAAATGGTGGTATTAATTATGATATGTATATCATTTTTTTGTGATTCACATAAATTTTCATACTTCTGGTATCTGTAATTCAACGAATTTTAAATTCGATTTCATTCCCTTACGAAACGGCTAGTAACCAGCAAGATATCTATAATACGCGGTGTGTATGCATTTGTGTTTTCGGAAAATATGGAGAATATGTAGAAAGCATACGTCAATCTTGAAATTTGGTTTTAAAATAGTGTGTTCAATACACTCGAAAGCAGGGGTGTACAATGTTAATACATACATCGTCAGGAAACCACCTGATCGACTATGATAGTTAAAGCAGTTCTAATTTCTAAACATTTTTTTATCGTTTTCATAGACTGCATTTAAAGGCATTATACGATCTCAAAACTTTCTGGTAAAGACGAAATGCAGTTTATAATACATTTTTTGCAATTACTGCGTTGCTGTCTAAGTCAGCGTTGCCTTTTGTAAATATTCACTACAGTAATTTATCTGAAATAAACTCAGTGACTTGAGCTGACGTCATCTCCAATTATTAGAACGGCGTTCATGTGCATAAATTCATTATGCAAACCGTAGTGTTGTTAATTATTCACACCTGTATATATGTGTTCCTTCAGCTGTTAATTGAGCTACCTTACATTACAACGGGCCACTGTAACAACATAATTATACCCATAATGAAGAAGACTGGGGGTGATAGATGCGAACAGCACAGGAAAATTAGTTTAGTATCTTTCATGCCAAATATTAACGCAGATAGTAATTAGGAGAATGGAACGTCAAATAGAATGCGAGTTAGGAGAAGATCAGTTTGGTTTTAGGAATATTGTAGGGACAAGAGAAGCAATATTAACTTTGCGATTAATTTTATAAGACAGGATACGAAAAAAGCGGCCTACGTTCGAGGCATTTGTAAATTTTTAAAAAAAGTTTGATAATGTGAATTGGAACACACTATTAAGGACTCTGAAGAACACATAATTAAAATAACGAGAAAGAAGGCTTATATATAACCTCTACAGAAATCAGTCAGCAGTAATTAGAATAGAAGATGAAGAAAAGAAAGCAGAAATCAAGAAAGGAGTAAAATAAGGATGCAGTTTGTGGCCTATGCTCTTTAACTTATGTTTGTGATTATATCCACTCATCTGATTTTCAGCATTCGCCTATAACACCACATTTCAAAGGCTTCTATTCTTTTCTTTTCCCCAACTCCTATCCTCCACGTTTCGCATCCATATAAAGCCACGATCTATAAGAAAAAAATTCCAGCAAAGATTTCCTAAGGTTCACATTTATATTACCCGTAAGTAAATTCCTCTTTTTCACGAAAGCCTTCATTGCCTGTGCTATCCTACTCTTGATGTCTAATATACTTCTACCATTCCTAGTTATTACGCTTCCCAAGTAGCAGAATTCCTGAACCTCCGTCAAAATATCTCCAGGACCACGTTCATGCCATTTAGTATGGATTCCAAGTCGTCTTCTAACCTTTTTTATTTCTATTTCTCTATATGTTAATAAATACGGAAAATGTAAATAATTTTTTTTAAAAAATTATAAGTGAAATTCACTGGAAAAATGTGGAAACAAGCTAAGATTAATTTCGGTGAGCTGGTGAGATAGAGAAGGGCTCGTTTGCTTCGGCTGCTCAGCTCACGTCGACAATAATTTATTCCTCGGTATTATTCCAGGTATTTTTGAGAAGAAATTCCAAACTTCTTAAACAGTTAACACAATTTAATTTTCAGAGAACTGAGAAAAATGAGCTAAGGCAGGGCGTGGTCGTTACAATCTACTTTTCCTATCACTCGTCAAGCATTCAATTAATAGCCCATTCGTCGACCTAATATCACCACTACTATTCGCGCTTCTACTCCGGTCTAGCACCACATATTTTGTGGCTTGATTGCCAGCCGTTTATAATCCACGTGGCTGCGTATATTCGCAAGCCGTAGAACAAATCCTTCTCCTAGCACATTGTACCGACGACTACTAAATAACATCCGTTCCTGGCTTACGCCATCTTGCTAATGTAAGATCACCTGATCTCAACAACCAATCAAATACAGGCGTTTTCCCGCTATAGTTCGCCCATTTGAAGCGCCAGGTCACGTGAACACTGCATGGCCAGACGTTCTTCCCGCATACGCTTACGTCAGGAATCGACGTAACACGCTATACAATGGAGCTTGGTGTCTGTAAGGCCGTGTATACCCACAATTAACTGGGGTTGTAACTTATATATTACAATATATGTAAGGTGAATGATCTACCGCGTTAGTGGGTCCATCCGATCACTAAAAAGAGCAATTTTCTCTAGTATGAACTATATGTTTCTTGATTTAGATTATTGAGCTGAAAAAACTTAGAGATCTCTCTACCATGAAACAACGGAAAATCAGTGAATACTTTATGAAATGAGGTAATGTGCAATTTCTATTAAGTGAAAAACGGTATTTTATTGAATTATTATATAAAATCACATTTTAGGTACTTTTGAATTTAATAGATTCAGTACCCGAAATGTAGATGACTCAATATTTGTGATAATCGACATTTTGCTGATCGTTTAAGAGAATTGTTGTTGAGGCTCAACTTCAGGCCACAGCCGTGAGTCTAAAATTAATGTGGTTCACAATTTATAAGGCAAGCGCATCACGTTCATAGCTCGGGGAAATCAAGGGTGCTAATGGTGCACTTTCTGTCACATCCATTTTGCAGCTTCGGCTAGAGCTAAACGAACCGTGCAGAAATGATAAGTGTTGCAAACACAGTGGTAACCCACGTGTTGTGACTAAAAGCAACGGGTCCCCAATTAAAACGGGGCTTTCGTGGATCGTCATTTAATTACCTTAACGAGGAATATGAACAATATCGATGAGATTGCTGCACCGGCCAAACGCATTCAATCACTGCAGGGAAATTATATATTTGACCTTTCATTGACGGATTAATTCACTAGTTATATTACTGTCTAAACTACAAAATGACATCTGAGATATAAACGCAATAATACTGCGGCTTACAATCCAATAACTTAATTATACTGTGATTCGGGATTTGAGACACTCAACATGATGATTATCACAGAATTATTATGGAGATTTTAAAAATATTTGTCTCTTCACAACATTTGGGAGTCAGTTTACCAAATACACATTATAGTTTGTATTTTTTATATACAATAAACATATTTTACATTATTCAACCATAATTGCTTTTATTAAAATCAGCAAGAATATAAACGAAAGAATATTATTAGACAATTGAAAACCACTTTTAATTCACACAGTTTCATTAATATTTATAGTTTTATTTGGGACAAAATTAACCAAAACAAAATTATTTAATGGGCCTGAAAATAAAGTTTAGTTATAAACAAAACTGCATGAACGAACATATGTATATTATTACGTGAAGAGAAAACCTTGCACCATATTTTAAGAACACTGCGCGCGCGGAGGAGTTTGGGTTTTGACATAGTAGAAGTTTAAACCATTCGTTAATGCTAGTTTTTTTAAAAAAAAGTGAGTACAAACTTCCATTATACCTGGACATTGAGCAGAGACTGATATATTTATACGCGTACGCATAATAATAATTTAAATAGTATAGAAAAATGTTGAAACTATTTTGAGAGATACATTTAAATGCACACTGAATGTCATTCCAAGCAGTAATACTTTTAGTTGTGGATATGCAATGCTGTTTTGTAATATTTACGCTTTAAAAACAAATGAATTACGGTCTAATTTTGAACTACCACTGAAATACTAGTGAAAATAATTACGCAATTATAATAAGAACTAAGTAAATTCTGTTTTAATAAAATTAATAGTGCACAGGAATATAAATGAATGAATTGATGTTTTCCTTTATTAATTTTTAACTATTTCCTACAAATATATAATCATAGAATTACACTTATGATAATAAACTTTGGATTAAATTTAAACAAAATGTGTTTTTAAAAAAATGAAGGTTGAAGCAAGCCAAGATTAAGAACAAAGGCGACAAACGTGGCTAAAATTCAAACACACTACGTCAATCGTAAAAAAACTGAACCACAAAAAAATGTAACGTGTTCTTACAATGTAATTAAACTTGCTTATATCACGAAAATAATTTGTGTGATTGGAATTTATTAATTTAGTTCTATCTTGCTATTAACTATCCATTGTATCTTGGCAATTTTTTATGAATATTTAGTAGAATCCAAAAGAGACGAAACGGACGAACTTTCGATCGTAATGTTCTTTGTTGGAAAAAAATAACCATCCACATGCAGATTCAATAGTTTTGTTTAGTTTGGTAGTAGACTTAGATTACTATGCTTCTCTTAAAAATATAATGATGAAAAGATAGACAAGACTGGACATTAATTAAATTTTGGTTGAGTGATTTAAATTAGCCTTGTTCCGTTTGAAAAAATAATACCGAGATACTTGGCCAGGTGGTGGGCGAAGCATTTTAGACCTCACAGCTTCGGCCAATAAATAATCCCCTCAAAGGCATGCCCCAGCACTGCATTCAATTACCAGGGACATGTTTTAAAAGGCATTCCTCGGCTTCTGTGCCCTGAAACGAACATCAGAGAGCGGGAATTTCTTTTGGTGGTCTACAATGTCATGACTGGGAAATTTGCTTTGTTGGGCTAGTTTAACCATATTTACCGAGCCACAAATTGGATTAACATCGCACGGACGTTATGGGGCGTATATTGATAACGTATGTAAACTATTAACTCATATGGATCACATTAATTCATTAGTAATTCTCAGATTTTTATGGGAATGAATGACAATATACCCTAACAAATGACTTTTTTAAAATATTACTCGGTAGAGTGATTGCCATTTCAATATTATGGAATTTATAACCCAGTCATCATAAAAAAGCATATTATGTATTGACAATTTATTTAGTTTTATCAAAAGTGGTAAAACCTTGCGAATGGTAAGTATTGTAATATATTAAAATTACTCGTGAAAATTTTGAAGGGTTGCAAAGTACGTACTATTGTTTGAAAATGGATGTTAGCCTTTTAAATGAACGGAGAACCGTTCCAAATTCAATAAAGTTTACTCTTATCAAGCAGGAAGCTGTGCAAAGCTAATTGGAAACATCTACAGCGTAACGAGCGTAAAACATGTGTGAAGACATTTTTTCATATCTTGTGGCTAAAATTTTACTATTTGCTGTAATTATTTAAATCCCAACCAATCGACGCTTTTTGAAATTGGCTTTTAGAAAAGTGGGGAGGAGAATTCGGAGCCATACGAGGCGAAATGGAAATAATTTGGTCCAGAGACATTTAGTAAATAGTGACCGCTGGTGAGAGTAGAGTTGAGCTCTTGAGTTCTAAGAAGATGTTAAAATTTTGGTAGAGTCTCCACTAATTTCGGCGCAATGCGTGATCGAGGCAGCCAAGTCATCCCGTCGGAGAGTCAACCTAAAGCGGAACGTCTCAACCAGTGCCTCCATGTTTGTCAACCAGAAGCAGACCGTCACAACCGGCACCAAAGAAAACAGCTGCAGTCTTTTGTCCGTATCAGTTGCTTAACATTTCAAAAATTCACAATGCCAGTCCTATTTGCCAAAGAAACTTTGCTTCTTTTGATTCGCCCCACAGGAGACCTGATGTTAAAGAGTTCAATGTAAAATTTACGAATGCTCTACCTTTTTCGTGCTAAATAATTTTACTTTTGGGGCCTTAATATTACTTATAATTAATTTTGTTCCATTTAAAATAAATATCTACTTTTATTGTAAATTTATTTGTCTTAATTATTTATTTCTCTTTCAAATTATAAATTGCCCAATTATTAAATATAATAACTTTGAATATAATTGGCTTCCTCCATCGTGGGTAATAACTTAATTAAATAAATTATTAATAATTAGTAATTAAACTTTTTCCCAACTGTGGGGCATAATTAAAAAATAATTATAATACATTATTGTTTTACAGTATGCAGCAAAAATTCATAAACCGGACACCCATTTTTCTTATGGGCACAAACGCATTAAAATTATGTAAGTTTCTGTGCAGTTATTTCCTTACAGCTTTTGAGATCAGTTTATTATATTCTACTATATGATCTACTCACACTAAGCCGTAGCCACACCATGCCGAATGGTGTTGATTTTATTGACAATGTCGAACATGTTTGTACGTGTTGCTACATTACGTTGAACCATGTTAGTTCCAGTCGAACGCAACCCGAATCCAGTCATTATGATATCAACGGAAGTCGAATTGACTATATGAAAAAATTAGGAATAGAATTAAATTCGACTTTTGAATCTCATGTAAAGTGGTCGTAGGAATCGAAATTTAAGGAGTTATAGTTATAATCTGGAAATGTACTGACACGTCCACCGTCAGTGCGTCTGTAATCACAACTCACCACATCTATCACGCTCGTGACTTGAAAAGGGAGTAAAGTTTCAATTTCGGGGGTGGAGCTTACCGAACGAAACTGATGCAACGGGGAAATTATAAACAGACGAAGAGCAAACAATATGGAGGACGTTGACCAAGAGAAGGGATAGGCCACGTTTTAAGTCACGAGAGTCTCGTAAAATTAGCATTAGAAGGAAGTGTATGGGGAAAGAACCGAAGAGTAGGCAAAGGATAGAATACGCTAAGCAGATTAGGGAGGGTGTGGGATGTGGTAGTTATGCGGAAATGAAAAGGCTTAAGCATGATACTCTAGCATGGAGGTTTGCATTAGACCAGTTTTAGGACTGAATACCACAACAAGTTAATTGCAACACAATCCCCGCTTTCCTAATTAAATTCATAAATCCCTAACGAGTACCACACATAAGTAATGTATACTATGTTATAAATGTACTTTAATTACAAATAGAGCTTTTAGGCTCAGAACTAATAAAAAGAGAACAGGATAATAATTTAAATACATTTTTAATGTCGTCAGGATGGTTGAAAGTAACTTTTCTTGTCTACGTAATGTAGTACGGCGAAGTTTAATAAAATATAATGACAAACAGACAGTGCAGGCTATGCTGATATTCCCGAAGGACGGTATTATTTTTCAAATATGTTCAAAGCGTATAAAGTTTCGCTACTTCATTCTGTCTGATTTTACTACTGGTATTAAAATGAAAAAGTTAATATAAAGAAGACGTTTTTCACCTAGATCCGTGACGTTAACGCAAAGAAGTCAAACGTTATTAAGGATACCACAAGAAAAAGCATCCGTTAGATCAATTTAAAGGTAGAAATCGGATAATAATATTGCTATAAACACGTCGATTAAAAAATAAAAAATATTTATTTTCATTTTTATATGCGTTTCCTTGGCTCGTCGCCAGGAGACAGTGAGCAGGCAGTACATTAAATATACTTACGTGCACTTAGTTTGCTTCTATGTAAATAATAAAAGAATATAAATTGTTCAACGTGCGCCAGTGGAGGATTTATGTTTCTGGAGCAGTTATTTTATAATTATTCACTTTGAAATTATCTTGATATGACTGTGAATAATTTTATACTGAAAGTAAATCTCATTTATTGATGCGAACTGAACTATAAAATTCGTAAGATTTTATGAATTCGCTTCCCCACAAAGTACTCTATCTCCCTAACGCAAGTAAACCCACAGATCAATTTTAAAGTTAAAGATTTATGGTAGAAATTTTTAGAGATGTTTAATAGATATTCTAAAAATATCAACAATTTTAACATCGATAAATATATGTAGAAATTAAAACAATAGAATTAATGAATGATTAATTTTTTATCATACATTATATTACTGAATGCAATCATCTAAAAAAATCGACCTTGAGCTTATTTATAACTGCTGAAAACTGCAAGTATTTAAAAGAAGCTTCCAGAGCCCCATAATCGAATAACGTGTGCCGATATTTTCCGATCGCACAGTTCCGTGCACAACTTAATTTGTAGGCAGGGTAAAGCGGTGACCTAATAATACCTCATCAGAATTTTGTTATTAAAAGCCTGCACCGAGCATGTTTTCGGTCGAAGTAACGGGCGAAGCGTTTTCGTCACTTCTTGTTCCTCAGATTATGTAAACATAATTTGGAAGCGTATGTTGCATTGAGCAGATTGATTCTCTACGGAACATCGCATTCACAGAAGCTACATTCGACTTATTTATGATTATAGTAACTAAATAAAATGTCTTCAGTTTCGTATTAATTAAGAAAATGCTATTAAAATTAAACATTAACTGAGAATATATAATGTAGTATAAGATTTATGGCGAATTAAGAGAAAAAAAATTAAGTAAGCTAATGTTTAGTAAACGACTCAAAGAGATCTTTTCAGGTGATACAGTAGTATTAATTAGTTTCGAGCTTCCAGGTCTAAATTATATATACATGGAATTTATGAATTAAATAACAATTTTTTAATCGCTGAAGAGGTGCCAAATGTGGGTATGAAAAGTTTTTCGGTTTAAAAAACTATGTTAACTCATTTAATTATTTTATTGATTTAAAAAAATACCTAATTAATTTTGAAAAATGAAAATAACTAATTAGTGATTTAATACGAATTTTTAGGCTAATAAAATATTTATGGTGTAATATTCACAGAACGTATTCGAATATTACTGTCATTTTGTTAAGAATTATACAGAGATAATTAAAATAATTACAAATTATTTTATCAGTAACTGTGTAGAACTACATTATTTTTATTTTGCAAACTTTAATTATGTATTAATTAAAGCATATTAATAAAATACTTTCTCACATTTGTTCGTTTTTATACAAATTAATAAATTATGGTTTATAAAAGTGAAACATGATTTGAGAAAACGTTGAAATATTTCAAGCGAACACTAAGCGTATTTAGAATTGAATTTGTAAAAAATATTGCACTTAAAAAAATTTTAAGTGATGAAATATATAGAGAAAATATTCATTTCATTCCAGGATTACATACGAAAAGCTTCATATTAAATCTAGCATCACTTCAAATACGTACAAACTGATATCATGAATCTCAAATATTGTTATGGCCACTTGTTTCTAGTTTAACTACTTTGCTTTTATATTTTATTTTCCTGTAAGTTCTTTTAAGCTTTGCTTCTGAGTACGTTCCAGGTTTTTCTGTGTCGGCTGTGCGATTGAGTTTAAGTGGCTATTTATCTGATTAGTATGATTATGCAATATCAAAGACGTTTAATATTTTCGAAAATAGATGCTAAATGAAACCCTTAAATGTGTTACATTTATCATTTTCCATTTTTCCATACTTTCTGAATTATAAAAAAGGGGAGCTGTTAGAAAATTAAATAAATTGAAAGCCTTTATTCACCATTTTATACGTAAAGTATATATTCATCACCTATATCCAAGTGTTTGTCTGACTCCCACAATACTACAATATCATCGGCAAACCTTAGGGTTTTCATTCCTTATCCTTGCAGTATGATTCCTTTCCCATATTTGGTTTTAACTTTCTTCATCGCCTGTGCTATATAAGTTAAACAGTATGGGTTACAGACTGCATCTTTGCATCGTTCCCTTACTCCTTTCTTTATTTCTGCTTTCTTGTCGTACCCTTTAATTCTAATTACTCCTGAATACCTTCTGTATAAGTTAAGGATAACTCTTCTTCATATTCAATATTATTTATATTGATACTGCACTATATTTAATCAATTATTTCATCATTACTGTATTTAGTATTCATTTAATTACAGCGGACGTTTTTATCATATTTATTATGATTAGGATCCGTTATGCAGGTTTTCTAGGGTTTTCCTGCATCTCTTTAGGGTGAAACACCGGGTTGGATCTTTTAAGTATGGGCCAGGGGCCCTAGTCAACCCTTGGCTACCTTGCTCTAACTTCCACACCCCCCTTTTCAATTCCCTTCCGATGCTATTAAAGGGGAGTTGCCTGTTTCAGGATCATTCTCATGAAGCCTGGTAACCAAGAATAAACCAACAAGTATGAGCCTAGATATAATTTGCATATGCACATTACAAAAATCAATTTGTATTAATTTTTTTGACTATACAATATTTATAAGACATTCAGTTTACATAAATCATTATTTTTTAAATTATTTGTCTACTATCGTTAAGTATCCTTAGTTTGATTAATTAAGGCAAACAATTTTTGATACTATTAACATGCATATCATCCATTATCTTCGTCTAATTTGGTTTGTATACAATGAATACCAATAAAATGAAACTGAAAATGAAAATGAGTCTGAAAGTTTGTCACAGATACGCTCCAAAATGGCTTGACAGATTTTAATGAAAATTTTAACAGGAATTTTAACTTAACTTTTCGTGTGTGTTTCTTCCGATATCTTTGGCTAGTATTTGAAAATTGCAGCCAATAAGAAAATTTTCATTCGGAGATGTGGACGGATGACGACGCACATCTGTTTTGTACTAGTTCCGTACCCAGTGGCCATTCCTAAGCTTTAACACCTAAATTCCGACTTCGGAAGAAAATCTGTATAATTTAGAAACGGATGACTCTTGTTAACTGAAAGATCCTTTATGCTATTCTGCAGAAAAGGTTCGGTTTCATTGTCCGAGGGTAATTTTGGAGGAAGGGTGTAGCGCTGCCCCCTTCTCCCTCCCACATACAAGAGCGTTGGAGGCCTTCATTTGTTCTGTGATTCGTTTTGTCAATTGTTTATTCAATTTACCACGTGGTACTCACGAACCAGTCAATTAGAAGCGTATTTAAGTTTTCCCGTGAGGGTTTCAAGGACAGATTTGTACCATGTAAACGGTGTTTTATTTAGAGGAAAAAAAGAAAAAATACTTGTGCGCGCTATAATTACTATATTTTGATAAACCAAATTTACAGTGAATTTATAAATAGCAATGTCTATAGATATTTGTGCGCGACTCTCCAGAGACAGTAAATCTATCCTGTGTTAATATTTCGAGCACTTTAGTTACACACAGCTTGAGTTGCTGTAGCTTCTTGTGAAGTGGTGGCACGAACACGTTATCTTTAACGAAACCCCATAGGAAAAAATCACAAGGTGTTACATCTGGGGTTCTCGGCGGCCAAGAAAGCAATGGAATATAGTTTGACCCAGTACGGCCAATATAGCGAAGGGGTAGACTATCGTTCGAGTACTGACGTACCTCTTTATGCTAATGTGGAGGAGCACCGTCTTGCTGCAAAATGAACCGCTTCGTCCGAGTATCAACCACTGTGATAGCATCTTGGTAAATGTACCCGTTCATTAATATTTCCACGAAGAAATAAGGACCATTACACCATGTGAATTTTCCATGTCGAAAATCCTAAATTATGGTTAATATCCTTGCCAGAAATGTGAAAAGTGGTTTTATTCGTAAACACAAGTCTTTTCGCGAAACCATCTACCTCCAGCATATCTTGCAAATTTTCCGAGGAAGCTTTATCTAACGGTTTGTCGGAAGGTGTTAACGCTTTCATCATCTGGAATTGTAGGCATTTCCGTAAAACACGTCACACCATTGTATGAGGCATATTGAGTTGAGAACTCGCATTACGCGTTGGCTTTCTGTTTCGTATGAACGATTCATGAATTCTTTCAACAACTTCTGCTTGTCTTCTGCTCGTCCTGGGCTTGTTTACTTGCACAAAGAAGGAGGGAAGCAGCTACTCGTGTCCTGAAACTGCTTCACCCGCCGTTCGGTGTTGTGCCGTTACGATAGTTCTTTATCAAATTTCATGATAAATCGTCTCTCAACGGCGAAAAATGATGATTTTGTCGTATTCTGAAACACAATACGCATTCTACTGCACGAGATAACATCAATTCGATTATGAGAGTCTCTAGCGGGATTTTGTAAACGAAAATCATCGCTATTGAAAGATTAAGTTGTATAATTATAGCTTCAATATTAATTTATTTCATATAAATAAATCAATTACAGAGTTTTTGCTGTGCTATACTTTTCGTTACATTCAATATGACACATCCTGTACATTCCATTCATAATTTTAAAATGTTATCTTACTTTTATATGGCACACTAAATTAATTATAATTCATTTTATAGAACCGAGCTGCCGGAACGCAAATGCAAATATTTAGAAATTCATGAGTTTATGGCAAAACTCTGCGTCGAAATTCTCAAGGACCGCTCCACCCCGAAGACGATTCATCGAATGTTTGAGCTGCAGCGAAATTAATTTCCAGGCTCTACCTATTATTATACTGTGGACTAATCAGCCCTTTAGAAAAGTTTGCGCAGCTGACGGTTCGAACAAGCTGCCTGGGAAGGCGAGGACGGTTTCCATGGCAACAAGCAATAGCGCGATTTGTTTCGCCACACCGACTGTGCACAGCCATCGACACATTATCACTTTTATGGCCGAACATTCGGCGCATCACCTATTTCTTACCTTAGACTTTCGTGACTTTACTTTACGAGCTCGTATATGCTCCGTTTTTCGAAATATGAGTTTACGATTATATTTCGTTGGTGAAACTCATGAATCATTTCAGAGAGACATGCGTATATTACCATCACAAATGCATGGCAGGCAACTTCCCTGGGGTTACGGTTACTTAAAAATATTGCAAAAATCGCAATTAGTGTCGAATCCAGGGTTCTGGAATTTCTGAGCATACTATACTAGATGTGTTGAGTGTGTGAGACTCCAATAAAACTACTGACTGTTGTCGGATTAAGATTTATTCGGTTTATTCGTGCGTGTTACAAATCTACACAGGAGAATTAATTTCAACCAAATTTTGCACACGGGTTATTAGCGACCCGGGAAAAAATCCTGTAGGGGTAAAAGACGCGGCTACCATTCCTAGCTGCAAGGGTGGAGGGAGTGTAAATTATTTAATATGTGAAAACGGCCGATATCTCTGTTCATTACTTGTTTATCGGGGTATCCCGAAACTATTAGTGTATAATTTAAAATCCTTTCAGTACGTGACGAGAGGATTCATTAGAGTTGGAATGGATGTAAATAACAAGAAAACAATCTAGATTGGCTAATTTACCTGAGGGAAAATTTTTGTACCCCTTTTTAAGCACTTTGCGCTCACGAAGGACTTCGATAACTGGCGTGTAATATGTGTATAAATACATTAAAATAAATAAAAAATTGTTTACGTTTATACTGAATGTCAAATACATAAATGCCTCTGGTCAAAGGGTCGCACTGAGTAGAGATGTTCGTGATGTATTACAAAAACATTAAAAATAAATGTACATACAGTGTATAAACAATGTATATTTGTGCTTTATATGCTGGTGAGATACGGCTACTATTATTATTTATTATTGGTGGTTTAAAAAATATGAGTACATTCGCACTTACTTCCATTACGCCTCGAAATTGAACATTCACGTAAGGGATAATTATTTGCGTGATCATAATAATAGGACGAATTAAAATTTTAATAGTGTTACTAGTATACAAAATAATGAAATTATCTTGAAAGACACATTTAAATGCTTATTTATTAGCATACTAACCAATGGATGTAAATACCCGAGTAACGCAGGGTACAATGAGAGTTAATAATACAGGTTAGGTTGAAGTTCAGCCACATCGGCATGGGTGCTGTGTAAGGTGTGTAGTGATATGGAAATTTGGTGCATAATTACCAACATTAATGTAGATTCCAGGGTTTAGGAACATACCGAGTAAGAATTGTGGCGCTTGAAGTCAGGGAGTGGGAAGATGTTAATAAAATGTCCAAATGCTCTGTGTGATGGTGTGGAATTAGGAGCAGTAGTGTATAGTGGCATCGTGTCACAGATAGAGTAGACCTCCCCCCCTCCCTTCTCCCGTTATTTCCCACACTTCACATGAGAAAGGGTGTGTGGTCCAAGACTGCCCATGCTAGAGCCGGATCAATAGCATTCTGTGCCGTTGGCATGTATAATGACAAGTTCGAGTGAGGATTAGACATGTGAAGTTAATACATTTTTGAGGCTAATAAAACGTCGAGCAACCAACTAGTAAAAATTAACGAGGAAGCTTCAATTTGGCATGCCAGTAGTCATTTGCAAGAATTCACCTTTATTTCAAAATAAAAAGCTGGAAAACGGTTTGGTAGATTTTCAAGATATGTCGTAATATGCGTTGATCGCCTGGAAGTAGCCCAGTCAAATTTATCGTAGAATCTGCGAGATTTGACATGTTAGAAGTTTAAAAAAGTATCAGAAACAGTAATATTATTGGTATTGTTATTTGAGTGAGTAAGAAAGAGAAAAAAACAGACAGCGATAATGTGGTCTTTTTCGACTCCATTATTAGCGTAGGGGTTATTTAAAAATTCACAGAAAGTTGTAGTTAATTTTATCCAGTATACCCCAAGAAAATGAGCAATTAAGTATTTATTTTCAGTGTGTTGTGGTATTCAATCCTAAGTCTTGAAATGAATATTGGAGGATAGATTAATTATTTTAGGTGGAATATAATATATTATAAAATAAATTTTGTAAAAACATTAAGTAAACAATTTACTTAATAAACATATTTACATTAATAATTACAATTTTGATATTTCTATTGTTATTCCGGCACTTCTTTCGTCAATTACAACTACATATATATTTACAAACATGATGCATATTAATTCCTTAAACTTAAACAATTCAATCTCTAACCTCGGGGTCGCATTTATGGGCCTTCTCATAGAACAGAACGTTAAATACAAAATCTACTCGGACCTGGCACAAACAGAAAATCAGCAAAGAACCACTGAGGGTAATTACCGTGTCAGCTTAGTGCATATTCCAGCTCCTTCCTCTTAAGTGGGTCGTCCTCTCTCCAGATCACAGATGGCGATCTTCTATTTTTCCTGTTTCAGGAAGAATTTCAAAATATTCCCTTGCCACAATTTGAACCACAGTCATGAGTGAGAAGATTAGCGTAGGCTAGCTCCAACCGGAATTTCTCACCAACTCTAAAATTCTGTCCAAAAATAATCTGTGTAAATCTCTTTCTAAAACCGATCAGTCGCCCACTCTTATATCAACGCTCTCGCTCAATCTCCCCAAATCTCCCTTGCCAACATTTTTAAAATTTCCTCCCCACTTCTTTAGTTTATATCACCAAAGTGGCAGGGATGGACATCTACCAATAACATTTATGGTGATAATTGGGGAAACACACCACCCGATGCCGCCAATTCTCACAAAAATTGGGACGTTTCCAAGGCGAGACGCGGCGTCTAGGTTTTATTGCCCCAGCTCAAATGCTGTCTCCCGTTATTTTGATTCCGCACCGCCAAAAGTCCGAGCAGATGTGTTTGTCAGTTACAGTCTGGTCCAATGCAACCCTCATGGTAACCTATTTTGTGCTAGCCTTTTTATTACCGCGTAACTACCACACCCCACGTCCTCCGTAATATGCTTTGCGTATTCCATCCTTCACCTCCCTCTTATGTTCTTACACCACACATTTCCCTCTAATGCTAATTTTACAAGACCATCAAAACGTAGCCTATTAATCTATCCCTTCGCTTGGCCAAAGTCATCGAAATTGTTCTCTCTGCCTCTATTCTGCTTAGAATTTCTTGGTTAGTTTCACTCTCCACACATCTGATTTTCAGCATTCCACTATAGGACCACATTTCGAAAGCTTCTATTATTTTTCTGTCTGAAACTCCTACCGTCCACGTTCCGCATCCATATAACGCCCCACTCAATACGAACATTTTTAACAACGATTTTCTAGTATTTATACTTATATTAGCCGTAAGTAAATTCCTCTTTATTGCGAAAGCCTGTCTATCCTACTCTTCGTCTACTATACTTCTACCATCCGTAGTTATTATGCTAAGTAGCACAATTCCTTAAGTTCCTTAAAAACCTCCCTTCCCAACCTAAAACTCTTTGTTATTTCATTACTTCCAATACTACACACCACCACCTTGGTGTTCCCTCTATTAAACCTCACCTTGTACTCTTTCTCCAGGATAACGTTCATGCTATTTATTATCTTTTCCAAGTCTACTTTTGACTCACCTAATAATACAATATCAGCAAACCTTAGGGTTGTTATTTATTCTCCTTGCAGTTTGATTCCTGCTCATAGGATTTCACGGTTTAAAAATAAACACTGCGTCTCTGGTACGAATGAATGCTCCCCTTCTACTTCGCTTAACGCTGTAAGAGTTCTCAGAAAACAGCCCCCGTTTGCCCAACGCTGACGTGACGTAGCTTTGATAATTGGTTCTCCCATAAAAGCGCGGGATAAGTAGGAACCAAATAGAGCCTTTTTACGATCACAGATCCACTAGCAATTTACAAATAATATAACATTTCATGACACTTCAACTCTATATTATATTGGCCCGCCTAAAATTTATTTCCCATCTCTGGCCCCCTCCTTAAAAAGTTTGCCCATCACTGGACTAAGGGACTAATATAAAGGAATTATGCCATACTGTCTAGCTAGTCTTGGCTACCTGTCATTTATTTTACAGCCAATATATATTTAGTATTACGGTTAAAACTTGAATTAAGTTCATATAACGTGTTTTTATGGGAAATAATAATGGATGGCTTTCCTTCAGGTTCGCAGCTAAAAGGACAGCTGTTAGCATTACGATGGTTTCCAATGATTCTCGGTCTCTATCGGACTTTATATCATTGGGATACATTTTACTCGATCTTTGTTATGTTTATAAGTCTGTTCTTAATAGAGGTGCACTTAAACTGTATGCATATCAACACTTGTACGCTTACAATATAAAATTAATTTATACGGGAATAGTCAAACCACAATAGGCCACAGGAATTTTCTAATGCAACGTTTCTTTAATTACAAATGTCATTATTTAAATAATTATTATTTGTATGTACATACAAGTTTTATTTCAGAAAATATGTGTATAAGTTAACCCCTAATGATTATACCCCGTTACATAAATTTTCTCTCTAAGCGTTGTGATTTACTGAGTAATTTCAGATTTTCCGTTTAAAATTGCCATATTTGGTACGAAACACATATTGATGTTATGCAGTAATTCCCGTCAACGTTAAAATAGACCTCCGAGAATAGCATGGAACGACTTCCGAATGTTTATTATTCGTGTAAAATAACCACGATGGAAATGTTCAAATGCTTTGAATTGTGGAATGCCCATTTTCATGTTTATTTTAATATAGTTCCAATCCCAGAGATCAACGATCAGACTAAGTTTATATAATAATTTTTTAAAAATGCAATTCATTAGACGATTTAGTTAAAGAGCTTCTATTTTAAACATACGCAACTCGTAGCAATCGATTTGGAATATTTATTAAAAATAGATAAGTATAATTTCCATACAGGTTACAAGCACATTTATAAGATTTTATTGTAAAATATTATAACATAAATAAATAATTTTAAACTGATATAAGGACCTGAATTATGGAACAAAATTACAGCATAAATTAACACGATGGTTAACACAACTGTCTTCTATCGCGATAACACGAGTTTTATTTGCTGATTCTTTAAAAGAAACCTCAATCGTGGGTCCTGTAAGTCTTCAAACAATGATCGTAAAGGTCTCGTTTAATTTAATTTCGTGGCCTTTGGGTGAGCTTCAGTTGGAAACAATTGCCCTGTCTTTGAGATAATTTAGTTTTTAATTCGCGACACGAGGGTTGTAATGTCGCGCCGCATTGTCTGTGGCAGGTAACGCGTGTGTGCCGCTTTCTATAGGATTAGAAGCGGACAATAGGGGTGCCAAAAATTTACGCTTGAGCGCATGGGCTAAATCGTCGCGTCAAGCAGAAAATTGGCAGCGTCACACATTGACGTTGGAAATATAATTCATCTGTATTAGTGGAAATACTGATTCAGCCAATAATAGAAGGTGCCTGGGGGCGTGCATCTGCTGGCCAGGCTGACTGCGAGCTGTGACCAGCCTGTTTCTTGGATGGTCTGGAGAGATACTCAGAAAGGTGAGCGATATCAGATTACAGAGTGCATGCGCCAACACATCTCTCCTATGGAAACACACGGGTGCTTAAGATTAAAATAGTAACATGGCATAATATAATTAATGAAAACAATAGATAAGCATGACCTCACAAGATCATTCATCCACTCTCTAATTGTGTTACAATATAACAAAATATACAAGACAACTATATACGAGCGCAGCTGATCGAGTGAATAAGGTTGAAAGGAAGAGTTTTTATACTTATTACTTTTGGACAATAGTAGCGCGAGGCTGGTGTATTTCCCCAAATGTAACCATAAATGTAATTGGTGAATATCCATCCCTGCCACATTGGTGATATAAACTAAAAGAGTGGGGAGTAGATTTTAAAAAGGCGTGCAGAGAGATTTTGAAGATGTTTCGAGAGCGGTGAGACGAGAGAAATTGCTGGACAGATGGGAAATAACGGACAAGTAGTCCAAGAGAAGGAGGATACCGGAAATTGTCCTGAACCAGGGACAAATAGCGGCGGCGACTCTGAGGAGGAAATTGCTACGAGGAAGGAACTGGAATATTCACTAAGCTGACATGTTACACCTGTAACCGTTTTAGCTTTTCTATACTGCCAGGCCCGAGTAGATTTTGTATAATAGACTGATCTATGAGGAGGCCCATAATATACGACCCTGAGTGTAGTTAGAAAATTGTTAGTTTTAAGAATTTAATGTGTATAGTGTTTTTTGTAAATATATTTGTAGTTTTAGTTAAGAAAGAACTGCCGGCATAAAGATTGCAACATTATAAGATTAATGTAAAATTTGTTTTGATCAAGTAAAATGTTTTTATTATATATAAAAAGATTCATTTTAAAAATATTAATATAGCACTTAAATAATTAATATCCCCCTATTCATTTAAGATCTTTCAAAGAAAAAGATTTTTCGGGGCTTACAACCACATTACTTTTAAATCGATAAAACGTTCTCTACGATCAGTTTGAAGATTAGAGTTTGGAAAAGATTAGAGTTTGTTAGTCGAAACGTTGCGCAACATGTTTTTCACCTGAGAAAAAATTCTACAAATAATTATTTTTGTAGGGAGACGATCTTTATAAAAACTGTGTTTGCAAAATAATAATAAAGAAATTTTGACATTTAGCATATTGAATTTCTATTCTCGCAAAATGTAATTCATCAACTATCAGGAATTCTTTTTATATCGTCTGAAACTAATTTCTATCATCTAGTGATTGAATTTAATATCTATAGTGAGAGAAAGTAATTTTTCAATCTTAAATAATTTACATTTGAAATCCATCAATATTCTTATTGGAAATAATACTGTCAGTATAATTCTTTCCATGATTTGGATGCTAATATTAAGAGGAGAAAACTGCAGACTACTGAAGCCTTGTAGCAGCGCACATCTCTTTCGGCTTATTCTAATTCTGAACAGAGAGGAGTTCTTTGTTCGCAGAGAAGGCTACATTGAATTACAAACTCTTACTACTAGACGAGTAATTCAAGAGGAAGATACGTGCGTCAACCCATGTACATTTTAAGAAACTACGAGTAGATGTGATACAGGCGTCGACAGTAGCCATAACATACAAACAGAAACAAATTCAGAACACTTAATTGAAAATCGTTTCGGTAACATTAAATATAATTATGATTTATGTGTAATGTGTAATGAATGAGGAATTGACCTTTGTTTCACGAGATGCAAACGAAATTCTTCAATTAATATAATGATTAATAAAAAATACATTTAATAATTAAGAAATTATATTTAAATTGTAATATTTAGGCACAGTTAAACCACACAACGTTCCCTTCTTGACATTCGTGACGTCGTAAGTGTTACAATGTTACACGAGGTAAAAATGAAAATGAACTATATTAAGGAAATTAATGTCCAGTTTTACAGGCATTTTTTAAAATATATATTAAACGACGTTTCGTTACCATGCTTAGAACTTCTTCAGGTATTACTAGAAAAATTATAAAGACATTTACATTGAAAATGACTGAAATATGAGAATATACATGACACTTAAAAAAAGGCTCATGTAACTGTTAAACTAAACAATTTTAAAAATTAAACATATTGAAAATAAAACAAAGAATACTATATGACATATAAAAACCGCTCCCTTTAACAATAAATGCAACAATAATAAAAAGACTTGAAATAAAGTTCTAAAATTTCTACAATATTTTGAAAATATAATGAAAATAATAAAAATTAAGAAATAAAGGACTATAAAGATGATTGAATTATAAGGTATACTTATGAAAATTTTGGAAGTTAACTTTCTGTTATATTGCGTTTAAATAAATTTTGCTGAAATATAAAATTTCATGAATATCCGAATCAAATTCACGACATCCCTCTTATTAGGTAAAGTCAAACCATTATGGATGAAGTTTTTATAATTATTTTTCTTTCAATTTAGTTCCAAGAGCACGTTAAATTTGTCCTAATAGCATTTACCACAGTTGAACAAAATTTAATTTTGACTTTTCCTCCTATCAATTTGAATTGCTTATGAATTTAAAAATCACCTTAAAATTGAAGCATGTTAACATCTTTTTTTTATTTTCACTAATTTTACCATAAAACGGTAATATTATAAACTGTTTAACTACTCGATTCGTTTCATTATCACGATTTTCTTCATATATTTAGTAATAGATGTGTTGGTCCAAATTATATTTATTAAATGAGAATTAACGGATACGAATTATTAATTAAAATATTTTTAATAATTTTTTGCATATAGCTGACCTACTAGCATATCTTTCAGCTGAATACCGGGAAGGACCCATAAAACACAGTCCGGGGGCCTTCCTCTCCCTTTTCCCCTTTTTCAATTCCCTTCCTATGCTAGTAAAGGTGAGTTGCCAGTTTATGGATGCTCCCTCATATAGCCTGTTACCTCCCCCCCACAAGAGTAGTAATTATGAACTTAATGATGAATGTAAGTATAATGAACTAATTTAGACCTTCTTACACATCGTTATTGACGAAAATGTTATTCTTACGTTTAATTACTCTTCAATATTACAATTTCTTTACCATTCACCTTATATTTTAGAATTCATCTGAAGATTGAAAACGAAAACATATTTCAGTTAGTAACACAACAATTCTTAAAGTAAATATATTAAATTAACGACCAACTACAGATCTTAAGTCCTCATATTTATCTGTCGTCTTTAATTTATTCGATTTAATTATTGAGAAAAACATTCAATAGTTGATAAAGTAGTTGTGATATAATATATGTATAACTTACCGATAATATTATGCCATTCTTAAAGGTTGAAAGTCAGATTTGTGTGAAAGTTAAAAAAGTCGCACTTTGTTTTAAAATGATAGTATAGTATTTTATAATAATGCAATAGAGTTTATTTTTTTTACAAAGTACAAATTTTAAATCTCTTCAATTTTATTTAACATTCCTTTTAGGACTGCATTTCAGACGGAAGGTTAAAAATGTGTAGATTATATCTATTATGAATAGCATTCTGCTTGGGTTTCTGGAAAATATAATATTTGATATTCGGTCGTGTATTGGAATTCCACTTTATGGCTGTCATGTCACGTCTTGTGAGATTTATCCCGTTCTGTTGCGCTGCCATCCGGATTTCATCCGTTCGCGTTGTTCTCAGATGTACATTTGCCTTATTGAAACTCCTTTATAAAGCATTCACGTGAACAGGCACCTGTCGGTCTTCTTATCCTCAGGAACTCGATCTTCCCTTCCTGTGAGATAACTGAAATTTTCGTCAACGATATTTTCTTTAGTAATGCACTTTGTACTACAAATGCAGTATATGTCGCGCTCGACAATTAAATAAATTTACGCACTTTTGGGAATTCGTATTTAAGCATGATGTAAATCCAATTAAGGCGTTCTCGCATAAATAAGTTCAACAAATTATCAATAAAGAATTCAAGTTGAGAAAAGCACCTATGACCTTATCACAGCCGAGCCATTGTGGTGATAACCATATTCAATACAGTCTTGAGAACAGGATACTATGCAGAGCGATGGAAGATGGCTCAAATGATCATTATTCTCAAACTGGGAAAACTACTCTGCCAAAAAAATCATACCAATAATATTTAATGTCTTTGAGAATGCAACCGATATTATTTAAAAGTAACTCAATTCGACTACATCTGTTTGGCTTCCAACAGAAACATACAAGATATAAGCAAAGTCACTGAGTTAAATTCAGTATTAATAGACATAGATCGCCAAGCAGTGTAATGAAATGTTTCAGCAAGAACATAAATGGTATTTACGAATTATCGAAAAAATTAATTACAACAATAAATTTACATTATTTAGATTTATAATGGCTATAGGCCTGGTAAATATGAACTCTTTACTAGTTCAAAGCAACGATACCCGCGAAGTTTCTGCACCTGCATCCCGGTCTGCATCGATGAATGATAATGGTGGCTGCATCAGGGTGACCTCTGTTCATCGCCGTACGGGCTGAATCTCGTGGACAAATCTGGTGGAGACTCCCTTATCTCCTTCCGGTGTCTATCGGGTTAGTTTTAGGTCAACACTTACCGGCCTCTCTTCTTCTCTCAGCGGCTAACAATTAAACTTTTGCATCGACTGTCTTCCATCTCTCAGAAACTTCTGTCTCCCAACACCTTCTCTCTCGTCTATAAAAACCTTCTGTTCATCTGCTCTCTCCTTCGAATCTCAACATCGTCTATATTCCGTCTCCCAATATATTCTGTTCATCCACTATCCTCCGTCTACAGCATCTTCTCTCATCTGCTCTCTCCTTTGAATCTCCGCATATTCTGTTCTTCGTCTCCAAAATCCCTTCCCACGATAGTTCGGTGTTAATATCCATAATTCCAAATCACCAATAAGGTGTTACACTCAAATGACTTCTATTGGCTTGCTCTGTAACTATTGCAGTCAATAGGAAAAATTTCTCTGATGGGCCTAAATATTGCATGTGTTTTGCGTTTCTCCGTGAGATTCTAAATTTTTTACGAACGTTCCGTTTTTGTCAGAAGCGGCCAACCTAATTATTCACGACGATCCCTTTTTTCGTGAATGGGCCTCTCTCGCACGTAGCCACCAGAAGGGTCATCCTTTTGTCCTATGGAATACGATTGACCCCTCCCCCCACACACAGCCAAAAGAAAACAGATTCACAAACTTAAAGTTTCAACTCACGTATTTAATTCAGTACCCGCTTGTACATCTTCATAAATCATATTCGGCTGATAGATTGTTTCAAGTAAAACTGCCACACGGAATTTATGACTGCACGCTATCATGGTAACGTCCCTCAAGGACCAGCACTGTACACCCTCTACATTTCAAATATGTCAACTCGGTATTGAAACTATTCTAGTAACCTTTACCTCCAAGCATCTCAAATTTTAGACCTGAAAGAAGTTTAAATCTGGATGGAAAAGTGGAGAATTCGTGAAAATGAAAACAAAGACAAACGTGTCCACAAGTTTCAGTGATCAATAAGCCCAACAGGCCACTACCACCAACAAAGACAGTAAAATACTTTGCACTTGGACATGAGTGTTACTTGGAGAACTTGTACATGGAATGCAAGAAAATTATATTATATCTTCTTACTGCACTTAGTGTTAAAATCAAGACTTTATTGGGAACGAAATATAAAATCTTATGATCCCTACGCTTTGCCGATGACATTGTAATATTAGGAGAGTCAGAAGAATACTTTGAAACCGTAATAAATGGCATGAACGTGCTCCAGAGAAAAAGTTTAATATGAGGATGAGGAAAAAACAAGGTAATGGAGTGTAGTTTGGGAAACGGAATAACAAAGGTTTTTAGAATGCTAAGGGATATTTTGAAGGACGTTAAGGAATTCTGCCACTTAGGAAGCGTAATAAGTAGGGACGGTAGAGGTATAGTAGACATAAAGAGTAGGATAGTACAGGCAAGGAAGGCTTTCGCGAAAAAGAGGAATTCACTTAAGGGTAAAGTAAGTGTGAATATTACGAAATCATTGTAAAAAAATTTTGGTACGGAATGTGGTGTTAGATGGGTGCAAAACGTGGACGGTACGAGTTGCAGAAAGTAAAAGAATAGAAGGCTTTGAAATGTGGTGCTATAGGACAATGCTGGAAATAAGAAAGTTCTAAGCAGAATAGGGGAAGAGCGAACAATATGGAACACGTTGATAAAGAGAAGGGATAGATTAATAGGCCACGTTTTAAGACACAAGGGTCTTGTAAAATTAACATTAGAGGAAAGTGTGTGGGATAAGAACAGAAGAGCGTGGCCAAGGTTGGTATACGCTAAGCAGATGAGGGAGAATGTGGGATGTGCTAGTTATGCGGAAATAAAAAGGCTTGCTCAAAATATGTTAGCATGAAGTGTTACATCAGACCTAGTCTTAGGACTGAATACCACCACCACAACAATAACAAGAATTATAAATATTCAACAATTTCTCTTATGACTTTGAATTTTAAAAATAGGAACATTGCAACAAAGAGTTATTTTGTCTGCCACCAGTGAATTAATTTTAATGTCAACTCCATTGTGCCTTGCCTTTAGTTCATTTATCACAGTACATGAACAAACAAGCTGCCCCATTGTGTACGTCCCATTGTAAATGAAGACCGGGTGTACGTCACCTGATCCAATTAAGACACAATCCCTTTGGTCTCCATTTTGGATCTGTTATGACTGGAATGTGAATACGGTCGAAAGAGGTAAATAATATCTACAGAAACTGTATTAGCGAACAATACAATAGGTCTACCAACTTCCCTTTTCTGGAAAGGACAGCAAGTTTTTGCATCCATCTATCCATATCATTTCTCAAATTTGGAAATTTGTCCTATTTCACACAAACCTAATTTTTTTGTTGTATATTTTATTTTCTTTGTTTTCAACCAACCATTACAAAATTTTTGTAACAATTCTAATCTCAATGTTAAACAAGTTCTGAGATATCCGGTATTCCGATTTATAAATATTCATATTTCCTCATCAATAATTAATATACTAAACATGATGATTTAATTCAAATAATTGATAATCTATTTGCTAATTGAAAGAAAGAGTCACCTAAATAAGGACTTTCTTTCATTCGTAATAATTTTGAAAGCATATAATAGTATCTATAAATAAAAGTCACAGCAACAAATGGAAGACAATTTTAAAAATTCTGATGAAGCTTATTGTGAATCAGTTTTCGGTATCAAGGCCTCTGATTGGCACAAAGAAAGGATCCCATAATATTTTGAAAGAGAGCACGTACCGTAGAACTTATTCGGAGCGAATTTTAATTTTATTTTAATATAAAAGCAACAGCTTAGATTTCGCTAACAAAAATAAAATTGATACAGCTTTCCGAAAATTGGCAAAAACCAAGAAAAATGTGATTTTATATATTTACAAGAAAATAGAGCTCTTGAGAATCTACATCGCAAGTTAACATTCGCAGTAGTGAAAGGCAAAAAGGAAAGGGGAGTATTGTTGTTTGAGGTTACTAGCCTTACAAGTGCATATGGCAAGAGCTGTCCGCTGCAATCACAGTCACGGAGACTGGGAGTGTCTATGCGCTGACCACGTATGATTCCAAATTTAGATGACAGTCCCAAGTCAACCCGGTAAGCCAAGGCCTTGAATAGGCTGCAGAGACGAGAAAGAAGTTATTTCATAATTGAATTGCGGTGAGACAGTTATAGTTATTTTCTAATAATTTTAAATAAAAGTTCATATTTGTTTAAATGGCAACCGTTTTTTATTTACGATATTGCGGGCAAAAACTAAATACAATATTAACATTTATTTAAACTTATACGCGGTAAAGAAGAAACATATCTTCAGTTGAATTCAAGTTTTCCCAGAAATAAAAGGAAAACAGCGGAATTCACACATACAACGTAAATATTTTCTTGATACCTGTTAAAATGCGAAGGCATTTTTTTCCACACCTTAAATCTGCGACTTCTTCGAAAACGTAACACAGTATTTTACTCCCGCTCACTTCTCCTCACGGTTCATGAACCGTGCATCTCAATGTTATAGAGTAACAAATAAGGAAAAATGCCCCACAGAAGAGCTTTTACTCCCGCTTTTGTATTCCTTTCTACCACATTTCGCAAACGCCAAATGTCTTTTCTGCTATAAGCTTGGCAAATATTTTGCCCTAAAATAAATTTCTCCTGTCTTCACACGTAGTTTTGAAGGTACGACTTCCAACTGTCAATGTCTTCCACAACCCAGTGTGTGTTGTGTCGCGTATAAAATTTCGTCGTATATTTTATTTCAATCATATAAATTAATTTTACAATATTAAGCATTTTGTATAAAGTTCCATAGAGAACAGTCCTGAGGTATTGGCAAGGCACCCTTGTTGGGTAAACCCGGAGAGACAAACTGTCATATAACTTGAAGCGAGACAGGCACAACTAGTGTCCAGTGTCTATGAACCTCGCTGTGCCTCGGAAGAAATAGATATTGCTACGTGTGAACTATTAGTTAACCCTGTTTTGGATTAATTATTTGCTTGTTTTGTTTAAAAGACTGAATTATTACCGTGTAGAGGGTACAAAGAGGTACCGAAACGTCGGCTTACGCATCAATAAACACCTCTCTATTATTAGTCGTCTAATTATTTCATATAATTTAAAACAGACGTAAAACTTCTAATAGTTCATTTCGATATCTTGACGGGTTCAGAAGATATTAATATAAATATTCATAAGTCCATTGAATTGCTGCCCGAATTGCTCATTTTTGATGGTTCCTCAACGTATGTTCTCTTTATCGTATTGGAAGCGATTTCTTCTTTACCATTCTTTTGTTTTGGGTTAACGGACTACATGAGGGTGATCTTGAAACACGCAATAGCATAGGAAGGGAATTGAAAAGGGGGGATGCGGAAGGTAGAACAAGGTTGCCAAGGGTTGACTAGGACCCTTGGTTTATAGTTTAAGGATCCTACCCGATGTTTCACCTAAAGAGATGCAGGGAAAACCCTAAAAAACCTGCATCAGGTAGGTCGGGCATTGGGTACTATTCTCACGTCCTTCCAAATGACGGGAGTTTGCTGTTGGGTCGCAGCATTCCCTTCTCACGAGTTTCAGGTGACAGTTGGCCGACTGATCCAATGGGATCAGCGGACAACTCTTGCCATATGCCCATGGTCTTCAATCCTAGTACATATGCTTCCTAAAATAGGTGAAGGTGTCTCGGCATGTGAGAACTTTGATAAAAAAAAACAGAGAGAGTGGGAAGCATTCCCGACATAATCAGGTGAGTCCCACAGTCACTCTGGGGTGAAGTGCCTGCGAGAAAACTCCCGAAGCGCCTATGCTGTGTCATAGTTTAAGGATCCTCCGGCCGCGACAATGGATAAAGCATGTTCTAAACCAACTGCGAGTAATAAGGTTTGCCCAGAAGCAATCATAAATAGATGATACCGTACATTTTATATATTCAATGAATCCAACTTGATGGATATTCTGTACCAGTTTCGTTTTTAGGGCAAATTAAAAAGAACTATTTTGGGGCGACCGAAGTCGCAGGGGTTAGCTAGTATATAATAGTTTTATCAAATATTTTTTTATAAAGAATCAGTTCTTCCAATGTTAATGGAGACGCAGTTGCTAAAATAAATATACATCTATTAAGTTAGTATATGAGATAGGGGAGCGGAAGGCAATCTTAAACTTCACGTTTAGAATTAGTATAGATTTCCAGATCGTTGTGCGGCACTTAAAGAACGTGTTCCCTGCAAGCACTTGAGCTGGCTGGGCAGTTGAGTGGAGGGTCTCTAAGTGGAGATTCAGCATGCTTGATTGGTTGGGGCTAGGTCAATTTACCTGCTACGGACGTCCGGGCTCGCTCTACAAGCAAACTTACGAAAGAAAGCGAGCTGCAGAACCCGGCTCCCGGGAAACTGCTAGCCAGCGTTAATTCTTTCGTCAGCTGTCGAATAACCCTTCCGCCACACGCCTTCGTTGCCAAATATTTTGACAGGAAATTAATATTTGTTCTGGTTAGCTTTGAGCTTCACAAAACAGTTTTATATATTTTACATCTCTACATCGCTACCAATCTGACATATTCAAATAAAATATATTACACAACTTAACACAAAAACGACAAAAACAAATCCTATTTTACACTGCATGATATTATTTCGTTATAGAGTTGTTCGATCCACAAACATTGAAAAAGTAACAGAAGCCCATATGCAATTATTTTATTGATTTACCCATGATCATAAACTTTTGTTCTACATACAAATATAGTATATTTGAATTGTACGCAATTATAATTTTGGAGATTGATCGGGGCATTTGTGTGTAAATATTTTTGTCGCATGTCTTTCAGTCGACTGGATAAGCTTAATCCATTGTCGGGGCCGGAAGAAAAGAATGGTAAAGAAGTGATCGCTTCCAAGGCGATAAAAATAAATATGATTTTTCCTGTATGGGAGAATTAAAACCTTAAAAATGTTTTTGCAATTAAATACGCGGAGATGGCGGCGAAAGCAGAAACAAATCGCACTATCACATAGGACAAATGTGGACGTACTAAGTAGTGAATTTAGGAATTAATACATAAAAAGGACATGGGACAGAAAGTTAGTCAGATAAGGGAGATCGTAAGGTTAATTGTAGTCGGTTTGCAGGTGCTCTGAGTTTCGTCATACTTATATCTGCCTGAAATGGAAGAAAGAAGTAATCAGCCAAGAGAATAACTGCAAGAAAAGTTTTTAAAAAATAGGGTAAACAACTATTGTTAAGTACAAACCAGCTACATAACCCTACTCCAGTTTTCAAAGACGCATCGAAATATAAATTCAGTAAATCTACTTCAATGAACGGCATGACCTTAGCAATCACGCCGAAGCTCTTTGCAATAATCCAAGACACACAATGCTACATCAGCTACCCACTTGACATATTCATCATACTTTAAGACTCTATGACAGCGGTAAACTCTATTCGTAATCCAAAACTTCATTATTTAGCATTGAAGGAAATTACCAGCTTGATGCCCTAGCACAGACTCGCATCACCGTGTGTATTACCAGAGGGTGATCCTGGCACAGGCAACTCCCCTTTAATGGTATAGGAAGGGAACTGAGGTAGGGCAACGTAGCCAAGGGTTTAAGGGTCCTACCCGGTATTTCACCTAAATATATGCAGGGAAAATCCCTGGCTATTGGGTATTATTATCAGGCCCTTCCGAATGACTGGAGACGAGTTTTCTGAGGGGTCTCAGCATTCCCTTCTCCGCGTCTCCGCCAGTTTTAAGAGGCAGTTGGCCGACTGATCCATTGGGATCAGCGGACAACTCTTACCATATGCAGAAGTTCTTCGACCCCAGTACATACACCTCCTAACCTAGGTGAAGGTGCCTCGGCACGTGACAACTTTGAAAAGCCAGAGTGAGTACGAGTCAGGTGAAATGCTTCCACTGGTTGTCTCTTCATGTAGCAAAGACATAAGACAAGAATTCATAAAAGTGTTGGAACAAAAATAGCAGATCAACCGTAACAACAAAAATAACGTCACCTTTCACCAGGAAATGAATATCCTCCCGATATTCTCAGAAGACAGCAGGTGATTGTAAGTAGAATGAGATCCCTGCCCACATTTCCTTATTTTCCAGATGTAATCATCCAGCATTCACTGAAATACTCCCCTAACAACACATCATTTTCGAATGGACAAGTTAAGGGCTGATAACAATGATCCATACTCAATACGACCCTTGCAACAACACAAAGGTGGCATCCAACCTCCTAAGATACATAGCCGAAGTTCAGCTATCCATTTATACTTACATAATTAAACGTTGTTAAAGCATACAGCCTTAGTAACATCCGTCGCTAACACTTATATTTTTCACTGGACATAAAATTAAAAAATTATCGTCCTCCAAGTCAGTTTACTAAATTAAATCAATGATTAATGGTTTAAAATACGACCACGGATATTGAGCCTATTTTTTCTGAATATTTTGGTGTTAAATTGAAGCATTGGATTGAATTAAATTGTAAATTCAAGTAATAAATTAATTTTAATTAAAAAGTTAAAATGTGAGTCCCTTGTTATTTCATTGAATTTAATGGGTTACGATATAGAAATGTGAAAATAACTCATCATGTAATTAAGTTTAACCTACATACAACTGGTATTGTGTAGTATTTATCATATACTGAATACATATTAAGAGTTATGATATTTCAACACATAAAACTTTTATGATATATTAATTGTGAGGTGACAACTCGTCGTCTTAACGAAAATCTACATCAGCCACACCGAAATCGCCGAACAGTTAGTCCTCCCGTTTTCTTTTTACTGCGCCTGATTTAGGTGCAATGACCGACAGTTACATGTCAGACGTTTTAATGTTAATTTAATTCCGTAAAATTTGCAATATTTTTTTGTAATACACCTTAGGATAGAGTATGAATGTGACTGGTTGTGACAATAAATATTTAATGATTGAGGAGCCGCGTGACTGAGCTTTGGCCGTAATTTGTGAATAACTTTTCTGTTATGAATGAAATTGTTTAAAACCTTAAGTATTTTATTATTATAAAATAACCCCCTGTTCCACATAATTTATTGATTAAAGCCAAAACCCGTATGAGTCTCGTGCTCGACCCAAGAATTCATTTCTCTTGGTTCGACGCATATCTGCTCTTTCTTAGGATTTCGTAGATCACGATTGTCGTTTATATGTAATTTTTAAATTAATTTTGCATATACAGTGACGCCCGGTAATCATGAAGCCTATCTCCCCTTTTATTCCTTTCCCGAAGTTCATAGTCCCCAACTACGCCACTTTCCCTTCCCTTTCCAATAAAAATTCTTTATAAATCAAATAATGCTTTTTTCCTTTTCTGATTTTGATGATTTATAGGCATTTCTATAATTGCTTGATTATACGTTGGAGCTCAGTTTCTCATCCGGTTCTGAAGTGTTTCTTCGTGTGAGGCGCAATTTCCTGTTTCGCATGATAAATACGTCCATTCCCTGGAAGACATTAGAGTGACCCGTTAGCCATTGCCTTACTACGACTAGTTAGACATCTGTACTTATTTTTTTCACGAAACTTCCACGTTAGGATGGAACATATGAATAATTGATTTGGAAACCAATTTTTAAGATTCTCGATTGGGGGAAAGCGAAAACTTCAAGAATCAAGGAACGCAGAGCGAATATTAAGATTTCAGAAGACAAAATATCAGTTATTTCAAAACATAATTTCGAATCTAACCACGCTATTGGCTGCTATAATTTACAAATTTTAGACAAAGACAGTAATTAAAAATCCCGATTAGTCTCAGAAATGCTTCACGTTAAACACAACATTAATACTCTGAATGTAAAAACGGTCACGGATTTTCACAGTAGTATATACAATATCTTAATTCATTAAATGTAGTGTATTAAGTGTATAATTATTATCTTTGCCTTTTAAAATATATTGTCTTTTGGCTCTTTAATAACTGTATTCTTTGGCTCTATTGTAATATCTTTGGAATGTTATAATTTTTGTGCATTGTTCTTCAGTTCAACCTGAAGAGGGTCCAGATCTGGACCGAAACATGTAATTGATTTTAAATTATAGTTTCTTGTATTTTCAATAATTTTTGTCTGTTTTTGGACTTATTTAAACTTTTAGACATTAATAACTATTATGAAGATAGACAAGAATGGAAAAATGTCTATCTTCTAAATTAACTATATGAAATTGAGCATTCCCACTAATTTAACTATTATGAAGTAAATAAATACAAAACTGAAAACGATTTATGCATTACCGAGAAGCATGGAAATTATTAAATCTGTTATAGGTACAATTTCATCTATTACTAATATCCAAAAGGCATGCCTTATGTCAGCATATCTTGGAAAAGAGCTTCCTTGCGAAAGGAAACTGATTGCCTTACTTCTGGCTATAAGGACGAAACTGACGACGCTGGAAATATAAATACGATCGCATTATTTATTTGACGAAACGTTTGATGTTATATGTACTTCATGATGTATTATAATGAAAATTTGATGAAGACAGGGATATATTTTAAAGCCGTATGCTGTGTTCGAAGCAAAGATTATAACTTTGCCTTGCTGGCGGAGTTCAGGTTTCTCATCTGGGTTTTGTAATTGTCCTCATTATGCACACACGCACAAAAGCACGCACCAACACAAGAAATTCCTGCAATATGAATCGTAAATAAAGGTAAAATATATAGAAAAAATAACTTTATACCGAATGTAATAGCTCGAAAAACCGGACTAAGTGAAACTTAAAATCTAAAAAAAGTGCGTTATAAAATATTTTTTTTGTTTAACGATAATTAATATATCACATATTGAGAATGCAATCTAGAGGATATTGTTTGGAAGAATTGGGTAATTCATCTAAATAAATTTGAGTTGTACATATGCCAAAGAGGTTTCGTAAGTGTAATTACATGGGTGTTTTACGAAACGGATCCGAATTCAAAGGAGCTGTCAAATACAACATTGAGGCATTTGTTAATAGAAAACAAAGAAATCTATTAACATTCAAAACAGAAAATAATACAGTATTGTTCAAAGAAGACTGATCAAATTAATAAGAAGTTACCGCGTTAATACGAAATATAAGGTAAAATTATGTTCGGGCCGTAAAACACACAGTAGTGTATGATAAAACAATCTACGACACCAATCGACTGGATATCGAGTAAAGTGACACTGAAAATTATCCTAGGAAGAACACATAAGAATATGCAAAAAGGGAAATGGGAATATTTATCCAACCTTATCGACGTCTATTATAACAAATTATCTACAAGAAAGTTACGGAATTGAAATCTGAGGCTGTGCTGCAGCAAAGTGTATGGATCGGCTCCTGCTTTCCCAAAGAAAATCAATTAGTTCTTATTTTTTTGATTGAAATTAATAGAATTTTGTAGATATATTTTAAAGAACATAAATTATTAGTCACATATTATATATATATATATATATATATATACGGCTGCACGTAATTCTGACTGCCGCCTCCCTTATAGAATTGTTGGCGCCTTCCCTTGAGACACGCCGACAGAAGGCAACAATTGTTCATATGCCGCGAGAAACACAAAATAAGACGGTCCACAGCAGTCAACGGCCATGCACGAAGTTTGTTAGTGGGTTCGCGAAAGGTCGTGTCTGGTCCCAAACTAGTTACCAAAATTAATGGTAGTGAGATACCACATTGATTTGTGATTTATTTGCAGCTGTCCACGGTTGGATCTCCCAGGTCAAAGTGAAATGAAACACAGGAAAACTAGGTGTAATAACTATTAAAGAACTAGGACCAATCTAAAGAAAACAGAAAATGACCCACTATGTTACGGTATGATACTCTCTAACAGACTGTAACAGAAATTATGCAAATTTAGGGTTTGTAATTCAAGAATCTCCTTAAAATATTTGTCAGAGAAGCTGATTTACAATACGAAAGATTTTTATTAATATTTATAGAATATATAGTAATTAAATTCAGTATGTCTTCATATAAGATGTCCCATCCGTAAAATTGCGGCCAAATTTCTGTGAAGGGGACAGGTAACGTAAAAAGTTCATACAAAAGTAGTAGGGTTTCAAGGGAAACATTCGATGCGTGCATTATTTCGAGGTTTTTAGCTCATACTTGCAAGTTGCAAGGACAAAGTTCTTTTTTTTAATGGCAACCACATTTTTCACCCTCATGAAACTTTTTCGTCCTGGTGAGTTGTTTTCAAGTACCTCAACATTCATGCCATTTCCTCTAATTTTACTCAAATAGAAAGCTGAAAAACGAGAGTTAGTTTTTTAATAGTGCATAGTAAAAATATATTTTAAATAATCTTAATTTTCACGTATTGATTTGATAAGATAAATGAAAATAAATTCTGACAAATTCATTTTTTTCCGCTTAGTGGGCATTTAATCTTTTTTTCCGCATTAAAACCTTCCGTTGTAGATGAACGGGACTTTAGTAAGAAATTTGATCAGCAAAGCCTGTTTATTACTTACATTAGGGCAATACTTTACGCTTCGCTAATGAATGTTATTCAAAGGCAAGCGAACAATCTCAACGATGGATGAGTCTTATAAGTACTCTTCAAGAAGTTTCAGATAAATTGTTGATACAGTACGCCAAATTGTAAAATTAACGACTTCATTGAAGGAACGAAGTTGAAGAGTTTGGAGCGGAAGTTATTAACGGTGGCTGCACGCGCGGCACTGGATTCGAGCTGTCGCTTTTTCTTAGTTTATCAGCTCAGCTGTATCCTTCCTTACGATCGATCGGTGCTAATCCCGGATCGCAGCTCATCACCAGGCTCATCGAAGACGTACTGAAAATTAACACAAATATCGATGCGGAATGAATTGCTAGAAAGTCAAGAATATAAAAAACACTCATTTGGATAATATCTCCTAAGCTTTATTATATAAAATGATTTAGAAGGGAAATATTTTACTTAATTTATTAAAATCAAACTATTACTTATATCTGATAAAAAATTAAAAAAATTCTATTTACCTCGGCATCGGAAGTTTAAGCTCCGGGGTGCATAATTACTAGATTGTAAGATGCCACATTTGATTCGAAAAAATGTTTTATTTACTTTACATTTAGTATAACAAAATTTTATATTTGCAATTGAAAAACATTTGTACTCATTTTTATAATATAAGTATTATGTTTACTCTTTATAAATGAATAAATGATTTTATTAATCCTGAAATAGAGCAAAACTAGGTGACAGTTACAAACAATAACTAAACGACAAAAAAGAAACAAAATTATTATGAAAACAAGAAACATTAATACATAAAAACATACTAAATAAATTCTTAAAAATTTAACAAAATTATAAGACCTATTAATAGATAGTTTCTTGTTACCCTACACTTTCAGTTCACATAATCATATTGTGACCAATATTTTCCGTTTTCATACCTTAACGTATCCTACTTCTGTAAATTTGCACTAGACAGATAGCGCCTTAAATTAACAACAAAGGCCTCTTGTTTCAAGATGACATTTGCAGAATTAAGTTCGCATATAGTTACAAAGATACACTTGCATAAAATCGGATTTAACCAGTAAGGTAGGGGCCCCTTAGGTCAACACGTAACTAAATTTTAGATCATGATTAGTTATTTTCCCACTTTATTACATTGACAGGAAGGAAGGGGGAGGGGGAAGGAGAAGCCACCAAAGCGTTTCAAAGCTGTAAATATGCCAGTCTATGTTCGGACTTCCTTCTGGAAACATGTCTAGGCTCCTAGACACTCTTTAGCTCAGAATTTTGTTTCCAACTTATTACAGTTAATCTTCAAAACCATTCTAGTATCTTCGATTCTGTTCAGGTTTTGACAGTTTAACAAAAGAACCTCACTTACCGAAGATAACTTATTATCTATCATCAATTCTCCTTATTTCAATATCCGAAGAAGAGACGGCAATAAAATTGTTCCTAAGTCCAATTCCCTTTTGACATACGTCTTATTTTGGTTTGCTCAATTTTTTAACCGGGCACAACATTTCAACTGACACACTGCCTTAGTTTTTCCTGGAAAATATTACAGTTCCGAGGAAATTTTCAAAAAACTTCTACACGTAATTTGTACTAGTTCTTATAGATCGGTTGAAGATAGAAACCTGAGACGTCAAGTTTGCCGTCGTTTTTCTAACATTCCCCATCTAACTGTTGAATTTATTTTTCGTTTCTGTGAGAAGGAAACCGTTTAACAAAGTTTTCCGCTCCCCTTTGTACTCTTTCCAGTGCCTCTGTCTGATATTTTCTGAAAGGATCGCAACAAATACAGCGATACCCTGACAGAAGACGCACGCCAGGTTTGTTACAAGTTCGCGTGTTTTGGATTTTGTCCGTTTTAGAATTTTCATAACGACGTTTAGTAACTTCCACGCTTTCCTGCTCATATATTCTGAACCCGTCTTATCATCAAAATTTATATGTTATTGTTAACATAATAGCAATGTACTAAAACGTAATAAATTCCATTGACTTAAGAAATATTTTGTACTGTTTATTGTAATATTACTTTAAATCAACTTGGTCCGTTTCTATAGGCTTATTATCTGGCTGTGCAAAACATACATATTGCTTTAAAGAGTCTTACCAAATTTGGAACCTAAATTAGATTACAAGGGTGGATCGAATACTTTTGCCTGTAGTTGGAGAGTTGCTTCTCAAGCTGCAATCCGATGAAAGTCTCCACTGCAGACCCCGATTACCGTCGAACACGTGGACTCCGGCATTACCACATTATTGCAAAATTAACTTACTAATACATTCATATAGTTAGGACATTTATTATTACTGTAAGTTGTAGAATCTCCTATAGGATGCATGAAAGAATAGGGGAAATCAATTACAGATTTGTAAATAAAGTGAATTTAATTTTACATTAAATGATGTCATATGGCTCATGATGTAACTACAATTTCACAGACCAAATTTAATAGTAATACGTAACAGCACGACGTCTTTTCCACGATTATGTCTCTCATCAGGTGCTGATAATATACAACACGGAGGTCTAATATAAGCAAGTCTAAGTACCAGTAGGCCTGAAACATAAATTAAGTTAGGCGTATATAGTTTCTGAGAGAGTCGGAGTAACTCTGAATATTAATGGAGTTATTGTTGTGTTGGTATTAAGTCCTAAGACTGGTTTGATGCACCCCTCCATGCTAACCTATCATTTGTAACCTTTTCATTTCCTCATAACTACCACAACCCACAACCTCCCTAATCTGCTTAGCGCATTCTATCCTTGTCCTCGCTCTTTTGTTCTTTCCCCACACACTTCCCACTGATGATAATTTTACAAGACCCTCGTACCTTAAAACGTGGCCTATTAATCTAGCCCTTCTCTTGGTCAACATCCTCCATATTCGTTTTCCCCCTATTCTGTTTATAACTCCCTCATAAGTTACTCTATCCACCCATCTGATTTTCGGCATTCTCCTATAGCACCACATTTCAAATCTTCTATTCTTTTCCTTTCCCCAACTCCTATCGTCCACGTTTCGCACCCATATAAAGCCACACTCCATACCAACATTTTCAGCAACGATTTCCTAAATCACACTTATATTACCCGTAAGTAATTTCCTCTTTTTCGCGAAAGCCTTCCTTGCCTGTGCTATCCTACTCTTTATGTCCACTATACTTCTGCCATCCCTATTTATTACGCTTCCCAAGTAGCAGAATTCCTTAACTTCCGTCAAAATATCCCTTCCCAATCTAACACCCTTTGTTATTCCACTGTTTCCCAAACTACACTCCATTACCTTGGTTTTCCCTCTCTTAATCCTCAATGGAGTGAATATTTATTTTGTATGCCCCATTTTATATGTAAGCCTTACTTGATATGTGTGCCCCAACATCAAGAACTTCTGTATTACTTTGGTCAAATTAAAGCTTATAAAAGTTATGAATTTTATTTAGGGCTGGTTTTGAGTGACATTTATGCCTGTCAAATATAGATAAGTTATACTCCACTTGATTTTAGAATTTATAATGTAACAAGGCAAAATAGTTATTGTTGTATATAAATAAAGGATGGATTGCAATTTAATGTAGAATTTGAGAAAATCGTTGAACAAATGCTATGCTATAAGCTTGTTGTCTCGCTTTATCTGAAGATTATTAAATAGAGCATCACTAAATTTTAAGGATTCACAGATTTTCTCTGAAAATTGGATGAGTTCTCGGGTTTCCAAATTTGGTGGCGTTGTAAATACATGATGATCCATCGACAGTCACCCGCGGCATCATCAAGTGAAGAGACTGGTTCGGGCGAATTATTTATTTTTACACCCTTTACTTGGTATAAATAGGATATAGCTTCCGAGTGTTTATTAAATACGTTATTCGTGAGCAGTAGAACTGTATTAAATGCATGTATGCAATCCATTATAAGAACACTCCAAATTTGTGCGGACAGGGATGGAAAACTTGGAACACTGTTTGAGAGGAACGAGAACATATTTGTGGCCATGGAGAACTGACTGAGCTGCTGTCTGTCCGTCTGTCTGTCTCGCATTCCAAACCGGGAAAGGTTTCACGTGAACACAAACCTTTTTTTTTGTGGACACTGAATGCCACTCAGCTGTTTGAAACTTGCAACCGAGGAATGCTTTGGCAAAAAGAATGACCATTCATTGATGGAACTGTCGTGGAAAGAGACAAATGTTAAATTGCTCAGTCTTTAGGGTTATTGATTGTAATCTCATTGGAGAGAGTCTGCAAGCCACTTTGTACTTCGAAGTCTGCGGAGTGTCAACCGACGTTCTCGAACTGAGTTCTCTCAACGTTTGTATACATCCATGCGAGCCACACTACCTCAGAAGCCGTCAGTCGCCATTACAGTCCAACGATCATGAGGTCCGACAATTATTAAAAACTTTAAAACTCGCATACCCAAGATCAAAGACATATCAAAAATTTTATTTATGTTCTGATTCTGTCCAACAGTAGAACCCTGGGATACTTGCAAGAAATTTCATTTTGATTTAATTCATTTTGTGTGTCCCATTAATTTAATTAATCAATTTTGGTCAAATAAATGTTATTTTTAACATTAAATTAATTTATTATTATTATTTAATTTTCTATTAAAATGTTCTATGCTCCAATAATAATGTCTTTCAACAGTTGACCTTGAACAAAATAATAAAAAGTAGATAAATACTATAAGAATTTGTACCAATGATAGTTTAATAAATTCTGTTATTATTATTTGGGGAGAATATGTTAATCGATGGAACAGAAAATGAAAAGGCAAATGGTTATGTACTACATACTCAATTGGAAAATTTCAATTTATTTCTCTCATGGAATTATTAATGGTTCTATCGAAAATTCCAGGGACGTTAGTATTTAATGCGCATTTTTGATGACATTGAATTATTACTTCAAAATATGTAGAAAATTTATCTGTTAATAATATTTTTTAGAGAAACGCTTATCATTTTATTGTAAATTAATGACAATGTGGAAGTAGAATTCTGTGTCGTCGAGTGGTTAAACTGGAGGTGTTTGCCTACGGTACGCTCCCTCGAGCGTTCCGTCTACACTTTGTTGGCGTCGGTCGTTTCCCGACTTCTGATGAATATTGCAAGGCGTTCATTAGCGTAATTATGAGGTAATATAAGCCTCGTGAATAGCCAATGAACTTCGTCACCTTCTCTATCGTCGCGGTGAACGGTGCTAGGTTTCGAGAACCATGCACAGAATAACGATTAAGATGTGGTTTACGTGCTTTGTTCATTAGTAAGCTATAATTAATTCTTGCTGTACTTTAATGCTGTTTCGACAACCTGAATTTTGCTATTCCTCTCCATAACATAGTCTAGGAACAGTTTTGGCCAAATTGAGAAGTCATCGTAGCTGTAATGTAAATCTGTCTCCTTAATTAGTACGAAATCGAATATCTTGTATCTCGCATCAAATACCAACCTGGTTTTGTTGGAAACTACATATTCCGTTAGGTCACAAGCTAATCCATAAACTCGGGTCATCATTTAACAGTCTTAATTCTACAATATTACCATAAATTTTGAAAACTATATGAATATTATAGTGGAAATCATAATAAAGTGTCATCGCACACCTTACGATCATTCAAACATTGCAAAAATACTCTTGGAAAGCCATTAATCAATTTTGGTAATGATTATTGGTAACGAAGATTTAACAATGTGAGACTATTATCAGTATAAAATGAATTTCAGTCAATATAAAATCATATTTCTGTAAGAAGAAGCAGAAGTAAAATAAATAAACGAATAAGTTTAGTGGTGGTCAAATATCTTTATCTCCATAATTACAGTTTTGATTAGATTAGTGTAAAAGTTTTAGAAAGAAAATAAAATATTTCATGAGACTAAAGAACAAAATGTAATGAATTACCCAAAATACTACTGCTTCTAATATACAAAATTATTGAATAATAGTTAGCTAGTAGCCTGTTCAACTATTACTCAGTTTTTAATACAATTCAAAATGTAGAAAAACATAAGATTTCAAAAAGTGTCATTTTCATTTAAAGCACTCAAATTGCAATTTAAACAAGAACAGTCCAAAGTTTACATTTGAGCTTAACTACTATAATGCATGTTTGAAAAAACAAATACGATAAACACATAAACCTCCATAACAATTTTTTACAAATATTTAATAAATCAGTAATATTGTAACGAATTTTCGTATAATTATCATCATTTTAACTCGACCAAACGTCGTCGATTTGATGTAGCCAGAGGAACAAAGAAATACCGTCTTGTCAGCTTGTTCTACTTACGTCTTTAAAATCCCTCCCACTAAGACTAACGAACAGCTATGCTGCAGGCTATCGTTCACTTTCCTGTTAGGATTCATCCTAATAACTTTACCTTCCTTTCCCACTTCGTACAATTCTTGGGTTTCAACCCGGGACAAAATTTGTTTACACAGCGTTTCGACAGCAAGCTCCGCCATCGTCGTCAGGTAAACTGTGTCGCCCATGATTTCTGATGATTGGCTGATATTTTTTGGTGTTTGACGATACATTTTTTTAACTTCAAAATTAGAGTCAGTTTTCTAATCTCGATTTTGCTCCTTTGTGTAATCGTCTCACTAATAACTGAAATAATGGGAAATTGGCTTTCGTATTACTCTTTCACAAATCTCCTGATAGGAGAAGAAAATGAGGAAATACCTACTTAAACATAAACAGCGTATCAATCATCGCTATTGTTAAATCATAATTCGTGGTTGTCGTTAATAGAGCATTTTGCGATGCACTAGAAACATGTACAGTGAGACGTCGACTGCGAATATAGCGTAGCTAATTGTAAACCGTATGATGTAATTGATGTAGACAATTATCTATTTTCCCAAGAGTGTTGTTCGGAATAGTCCCCAGGAGACCGAATCCGATTCTGTAGAATGGAGCGACAGCAAGACGAATCGATATCAGATGGAAGCTTTAGTGTTTCTCTGTTTCTGAAACTTCTGCAGTGTCTCACGTCACACCTAATGGTCCAGTCAAATATAAGGACTTGCATATAATTATGCAGCGAACGTCGTAAATAAAGTATGCGTTCAATAAAACATTATGAGCTAGAATACGTACCGAGGAATTATTATTATTTTTCAGATCGCTCAGACAAACAAAACCTTCTAGCCGTTACTTTCATCTCCCGTTCTATATATATATATATAGTTAAAGAGCTCGGGCGACAGACTGAATCCTTGTCTTACTCTATTCTTGATTTATGATTTCTTTTCCTGCCCTTCAATTCTAATTAAAGCTGACTTACATCTGTACAGGCTATGGATAACTCTTCCTTCTTGATATTTTAATCGTCATCTTCAAAATCCCTAATACTTTGTTCCAGTTAACATTATCAATAGGCTTTTTCCAAATTTACTGTAGCGCTGTAGGACCCCTCCCCAATTTTAATTAAATTTTTTAATGATCTAAAGGTTCAGCCAGAACATTAAGGCTCAGCTACAGGTAAGAAGTGGTTTTTCCCGGCGCCAGGTTGACGGGCGGGTGACATGCATGTGTGCGGATTTATAATATTAAGCTTATTTTACTGAAGGAACATTCACCCTTCGCAATTTCCGAAGGACACTGTTCCCTGTGTCATGAAAAATTTCCCGCGCTGAACGAAGGACTCAAGAGGATTGGCGGAACAAACATATCGTGGGATAGTGTTTTCCTTTGGAGAAGGGATATACGAGCCGAGCTGGTAGACGATAAGCCGTAAAATAGGCAGAATGTGCTTCTGGACGTTCGCGAGGAGGTAGATTGGGAGGGTTGTTCAAGAAGTTGAGAAGGCGACATGAAAGGGAGGAGGAAGCTGCAGAGTGCAACAAGAGTTGAAAGTGAAGTGTGAATTGCTGCTCTTTAGAGAGAGGGGTATTGAGGAAATGGAAGGCTAGAGGGAAGAAGGAGGAAAAACTGTGTTTTCTTAAATCACCTCCGGACCAGGTTCACCCCACGTTCCGTCGACAGAGGGAAAATCTACAATACAACCCGAAGGAAGAAGGAAGTTTCGGTCGCCTAATAACCTGCATCAAGACACGTATGAAGATAAAACGGATTCGTGAAGTGAACGAAATCTTTGCTACACGTGGTTACCCCAATAAGTAATTAACCCTGATTTTTAAAAATCGTCCCTTTGAATTAATTAATTTGTTTTTAATAGCGCGCAGGACCCCTATTAAGTGACTATCTAATTTTATAAATAAAATTGTAATATCCTAAATCGTAAGTAATTACATTAAATAATTTAAATAATACCCCATAATCATTTTTCTGATCCTGTCTTCTAAAATTAGATCCACAGTCAATATTGCTTTTTTGTCCCCACATTATTTCTAAAAACAAACTGATCTTCTAACTCGCATTTTATTTGACGTTCCATCATCCTATATACTATTTTTGTTAATATTTTGCACGCATGAGATCCTGAACTGTTTCCATCTATCAGCCCCAGTCCTCTTCGGTCCAGTGATAATTATGTTGTTCCTAAAATCTTCTGGAATTTTTCCTGTTTCGTAGATTTCACAAAATATTCTGAAAGGCCACGATATTGCTGCTTCTTGATTAGTCTGATTCAACCCTCCATGCTAGCCTACCCTGCGCAAGCCTTTACCTTACTACATAGGTACCACATCACTCCTAATATGATTATCGTATTCAATACGTTGCCTCTCTATTCTGTTCTTACCCCACACAATTTCCTCTAATGCTAATTTTACAAGACCTTCACGTTTCAAAACGTGACCTATTAATTTATTAATCACTATTTATATATCAAACTATAAAATTATTGAAATATTTAGCACAGAATTAATTTGCGATATTTTCTCGAGCGTTTACTCAATTATATAAAGAGTGTTCCCAGTGTTATAAGTGTATTCTTTAATTATCCATTCGGGTTGTAACGGTCAAACACATCTGTTCGGACTTTTGGCGGTGCGGGGTCAAAAGAAAGGTGACAGTATTTGAGCGAGGGGTAATAAAACCCAGACTTCACGTCGCGCCTGGGGTGTTTCCCAATTTTGGTGAGATTTGGCGGCATGGCTGGTGTATTTCCTCAAGTGTAACCATAAATATGATTGCTGAATAGCCATCCCGGCCACCTTGGTGATATAAAGCAAAGAAGTGGGGAATAGATTTTAAAAATGTGTGCAGAGAGATTTTTGACTGATGTTTCGAGAGCGGTGAGACGGGGGAGATTCCGATAGAGAGGGCAAGACAGATTTTTGGAGAGATTCTGAGAGAAACGAAAAGACAGATTTGGTGAGAGTTTTCGAGCAGATGAAACGCATTATTGGACAGGCAGTCCAAGAAAAGGAGGATAAACAGAAATTATTCCTGAACCAGGGTGAATAGCGGTGGCGACTCTGTTATTGTTACTAAGCTGACACGGTAAATTGCACCTGTAACCCTTTTTTCTGACTTCCTATAGTGCCAGGTCGGTGTTGATTTTGTATGGTTATATTCTGATCTATGAGAAGGCCCATAATATACGACCCTGAGTGCAGAGTAAAAATATTGTTAGTTTTTAGAATTTAATGAGTATCTTTTTTATGTAAACACATTTATAGTTCTAATTAATAAAGAATATGATTAAAAATAGCAATAGTGTAAGATTAATGTAAAATTTGTTTTGATCAAGTAAATTGTTTTCTTAGTTTTATTATAAAAGTTCATTTTTAATACACTAATATATCACTTAAATAAATAACATCCCCCATATATTCATTTCAGGATAAACATGGATAATGACATTATTGTGCTTGAATTTCTGGCATAATAATGTGATTGTTTTGGTGGCATGGTTCCGTCTAAGACTTCACTCCACATGGGCAATCACAGTGCATTTCCCTTTATCCGATGTAATATTCACTTCGCGGATATCTTAGCAATTTGTCCAACGATTCACGCCGGTGACCAGGTTTCACGACCTTCTTAGTTCACGTATCGAGCACCGACTTAAATTATAGTCGCGTGAACCAGATCACTGAGATCCGCACATTTCAACACATTACTCTGTTCCGCCATATACTAGCTTCTCTCTAGCACATTATATTTGCGATGATACAATTTATTTCATACAACTACGCAACAAGTGTGCCAATAAAAGAAACTGTTTTAAGCTTCAGGGTCCGTTAATGTTTCTGGTGCGTGCACAAAAGTAATATACATGCGTACGCTTGAGAGTTTTCATTTAAAGAAACTTAGAAATATTTTAACTTTGACTATTGAACAAATAGATGGAGTTCATTATATGTGTATTGGTTTAATACTTAATGGTTTTCATTTTATTTATTCAATTAATTTCTTAGCATACGGAATTTTAGTTTTAAATTACTTTTAAAAACCTAATAAATACTGACTTTCATTACGGTTTTTAGTACTATTCATGGTGTAAGTACCATACTTTTTATTTATTTTGTTCTTTGTGAATAAATATTATTTAGGTGTACAACTAAACACTTATTTCATGTTTTTATATTTCAATTTTATATATGAATAAATTGGTTCTAAGACGTAGATAGTGTTTAGACATATTATTTTAGTTCATATTTATTTGTTTACCTTGTCTCGTCTTGAATGTTTGCTAGCTTTCGGCTTATTAATTTTTCATTTCTCATCCATCTTTTAATAGTTCTACTACAGTCTAAGATTAGGGTTTATCTGAGATGAGACACTTGATAAACTCTTAATAATCAGTTACTTTCTCTACTTCTGATAGAAAGTACATTTCTAGTAATCGCCGGAGTTTTTTTCACAGTTTATTCTTTCTCTATGTTTTATATTCTATGTCCATCTCTTGCACTAATCCGTATTACTATTGTTTTGAGATTGGAAAGTTCTCGTCATTCTTTGATGCACATAATTTTCTCTTAAACGCACTAATAGCTAACATACATTATTGTTACCCAAACATCAGTTAACCTCATTGGCAAATCTGTAGTTCGGAATATGCATGAATTCCACTCAATTTGCATATGAGCAATACACCGATTAATTAGCTTGTCTGATGGAAATTAATTGCCTCTTGATAGACTGTATTTGGAATTTGTTCTTTCCAATTGTCATAACATTTATAGCTCCTTCCGTTTAGAGATGTCATGATTCTTTTATACAATCGTTCGTGTTGGAGATACTCCAAATGATTTGTGAAAATTAAGAGGAAAATCGTATACCGTGGTTTCTAATTTTGATATGAGTTCTGCGGATCGTAAAGCTTTCGATTCCTTCTCAACTTAACTGCTTTCCTGTTTCCTTCTCCTTTGCTAAAGACGTTGACTCTGTAAGTTGCTGGCAATGTTAGCCAGCAGAAGAGATTGCCCAATGGAACCCAAATTTTACGCCCCCACGAATAGTGTTCCCATGGTGAAACCACTATATTAACTATAGATCAGGTGGCTGATACCGCTGATAATTTATTTAAGTATTTTTAATAAATTAACCACCTTCCAAATAATATTTTTCGAATATTTTTCAAAGGATAAAATGTGTTATACCTGCAAGGAAAAATATTTATGATTGTGTTCCAAATAGAAAATCATATTCTATTTTGAATGTAAGATAAAGGATTATTTTACATTCAGTATAATTGATCACATACCATTTTTATTACATTTCAGTGTTGACAGATTTACAACTACGTCTTTAAAATATTTACTAATACGATTTATAGGATAATAAATATTTTTTCAATTTAATTATGATTAAATGTGTATAAATAAAATGTATTTTAATTTTTCTTGGACATTCTCACTAGCGAAACGTGCTTTATGAAACAATAGACATTCATATTCTATCATGCTATAATAATAGCAATATATTATGGAATATTTCCCTGTATTTTTATCTTGATGCCTAAATGAATTGTCAGTGTTTAATATTATTTACAAAAAATAATTATGAAAAAAATTTGATACTGAAAAATATGTTTGAAGACGGAATACCAGGGCAAATATTGAAATTTGTCGCTTTTGTTTAAAAATTATGCCCTGAACCTACGAAAATAAGGCAAATCATTAAAAATGTAAGATAATTCTTCAGATCGTAAGCAGTTCAGATCTGCAGAAAATTTTAGTCTGTCATATTCTACCGATTCGACGTGTGGTAAAATTAGAAAGCCTACCGCTAGGAGCGATCGACAGAAGGTTTAAAATCAAACGGAAAATAAAATATATGAACTTGAATTAATTTAGTGTAATATATTAAACCTGTGAAAACCTCATCAAATAGAGAATATAAGTAAGTACCGTGAACGTTTGCAAAGAAGAGTAAATAATGAATCAAGATAGTGTGACTGCCTGAAGGCTCATCATTTTTCTGTCTTCAACGCAATTTTAGATCGTAAATAATTACTTTAGAATATAAGGAGCATGCAATTTGGTTACTGTCCTTTCTTATTACCAACTCTACAAATTTATTCGCTCCAACACCAAGACTTACGAAGACGCTTTCTGAAAAAGTTCTCTAATGAGTTAACCCTGACTTATTTATTGCCATGTAGCAAACATCCTACTATTCCAGAATTGGGTAATACCATAGCATAGGCTCTACTTATATTCAATAGGCACATATTATTTGAACATATACCAGCTCCATTTTTCACTGTTTGTGGAGGTATAGTCTTCGTAATGTTAATAATACCACAAATTTCGATTATTTAATAATTTCATTATTAAGATAAAATTATTTCACAGTGTGCGAAATTTACATTTTTTAATTATTTAATCATCAAGAGCAAATTCCCTCCAATTCGCAAATAGGTATCGACGCCAGATGATGGTGTGCAATCGTTGCCAGAAGTCGCAACCCCCTAAAACAAACATGTCACTTCCACGCACGCCTGCAGTTCCTAATGACGCTCGTTTCCACTTTAGTGGAGAATGTTTAATTTTGTTTTCAGTAATGTTTCTTTGAACATTTGTGTTCTCCGAATATAACTTTAGTGATTCACATTAAAACTGGAAGAACTGGAAGGACTGTAAGCTGCATCAAATTAACATTAAGGAGTGTATATACTTAATGAGAACCTCAGAACTAAGGAATGTAAACGACTATTTTATATAATTTTATAGTTCATTAATGTTTAGTATAGCTGACTACGCCATAAATAAATTAACTTATTTCATACTCGAATTGTTTAGGAGACAAGGTAGGCCATTTTGATGTTTGATGGCTTTAAAATCTATTTTGCAATGAACAGTGACAACAGACCATTAACATTCAGTTTTACAAAAACCGAGAGTGTGATTAGCACGTAGGTCATAAAATTTGAGCTCACTTGTGACAGAACTATATCAAATATCAACACAACATCTGTGATTACAACAGGGGAAAAAGAGTTAATTATGCCTTTAAAAAATTTAATTAGTTCAATTAATCAAACTGAATCATCATTATTCATGTCTTGACCTTACCGAAAGTGTGTTGAATAGTTTTTTTTAAAATTTTAACTTTCCTTATCGCTCTGAAGCATAAGCAATCTTTGAATATGTTTATCTTTTCTTGGCTCTACAGCTCTCTGAAAGCCTGGGCCTACCAATTCGACTGCGGACTGTCATTTTGCGTGAAACATTCCGAGTTTGAGGTGATACGTGGTCAGCGTATCCATTCACCAGCAGTCTTAACCGACCATGACCATGCCAGGCTTCGAACCCGGGAGCCCTGGGTTCTGAGGCAGCCACTGGACCACAGTATGTTGGCTCTTTCAATATGTACTTCTAACATATTTTTAGGCTCACGAAAATAACTTCACCGTGGGATATTTAGGAGCTGTTTGGCTGTACCGCAAGACAGGTAAGTGTAGGCGACTGTCTACTTCGGCAAAATTAATAGCGTCAAAACCTCCCAATCAAGGGGGAAAGGTCGAAAACGTCTCCAATATTAACGATTTAAAATTGACCCACAGTTTCTTTCCTTTATCAAAGGAAGAAGACGTTTATTACTTCCCCTTCAAAAAGACACAAATTTGAAAATTGCTTTAAGAATTCGTCTAACGCTGCCCATAACTGTTACTACCGGTAAATGAACCCTTTCTAAAAACTAATAAATGATTATTCAAGAACTATGTCGCATCAAAATGGTCTTCATGGGTTAAAGAAGCTTGCCAATTGAGAACGAATTAAATACCAAGTTAGATTTGAAAAAAGTCATTCGCGATTTTGTCACGTCGAAAATGATCGATTCAAATCAGGGTTAGAATTTGTATTTTATTTAACTAGCTTTTTCTATCGCCTTAAATGTTAATCTGCCGACCTCCTGTGGTGTAGTGATCACAGAGGTCCTGGGTTTGAATCCTGGCGTGGACATGGGTGTTGTGGGTGCGCTGTCACACTATGAAACTACAGATAACGATTTACCCTACAATAGTCGCTAATAACCACAGTACTTGATGCGGCTTTAGATAAAAAAAATATATTAGTAGATAGGTGAACCCGAGGCGGAACGGGTTCCCTATTATTTTTACTGTATACTGCTGGTGATTAGTAAATTGGGGTGAAACATTGTAACTGGTCAAGGAAAAAGTCGCGGCAGCCGATTTGACCAAGTTCTGACAGACATACGTGAATGAACTCTTGTTTTGGCATCTTAAATGTATGAATTTATAATTTATAATATATATATATAATTTTTATAATATATCATTCAACGGAAGGTAAATTATGAAAGTCCTCTATTTTAATTCTATTTTAATTATTTGCAAACTAGGTGTCTTTAACTGCATATAAGATAGATATAAGGTTTAAATCTGCTTGTATTAAGGCTCTGTAAAAAAAGAACTTAAACTGAAACTAGCGTGTAGAGCAGAACGGTATACTACTGTATAAGGAAAAATGTAATGAGTTCCTCAAGAAACAAAGACGGAACAGGCAGACTCACCTTAGAAGAATGAGTTACAGGATTTTGTACCCAAAAAGAATACATTAAGGAAGAAAAGGAACGGAAAAAAGGGAAAAAAATGTTTGTAACGACTGTGCAATTGTAAAAAAAAATTCTTTGCGAAAGTAAAAATTTATAAACGTTCATCCATACGTAAAAAGGTATAAGAAAGAATTCACTAAAGGTCTTAAGATTTTTCTTAAATTTAATTCAATTTTATTACACTAATTGTATATACAAAAGATCCTATTCCGTTCTACCCCGGAGATGGGACATTGGTAAGCTTCTTTTTAAAAGTTCATCAAAAACTAAATATTATGTTTTAAGTTATATTGATATTCTATTGTATGAAGTAGAATAAAATAATGTTTTATACTTTTATGAACTGATTTTTCTTTTTCCATAATTTTAGACAAATTATTATACAATAAATTTCCCGTTCCGACCGACTTGACCTATTATTAGCTTAATTCATAGTTATAATGTTATTATAAACTAAAATTTATTATTTTATACCAAAATAATTCATAATTTGCTTCTATTTTGTCATTGTCTCAATTTAATTCTATATTTTTTGGTTGATATGATTTTTTATAATTCTGTACATAAAATATTTTAAAGTTTTTTGAAGAAAGACTAGAATGGAAAAAAGTCGATCGGATCAGGGAGTGGAACCCTGGACCACCCGTTTCCTGGGCGGGGACTCTACCACTGAGCTAATGAGAGTCGACGTGCAAGGACCGATTCAAAATTCCTTCACTCTTATAAAGATAAGCCAGGCTCACGTACAATCACATTCATTACATCCTAATTTCTAGGAATTTCGTGAAGAATTAACATTGTGTAAATTGATCAAAGGTACATGGAATTCAAGCCAAAGTAAGTAGAACTGCTTCAATAGAAGGTCAAGCAGGAACTTATAACTAATTTGGAAGAAAGACAAGAATGGACCAACGACTCGAGTCCCGGACCATCAATTGAATAATTTCTACTACCTCTAATCGTACATAATTTACATTCGTTATATTCTATGGATCCTAACCACTTAACGTAATTAATATTGTTTTATTCAACCAAAGCTCTACCATCAGGCTTGTAAGATAATTGAATAGTTTTGTGGACACACAAAAAACGTTGAAAGACACACAATAGTTGTTGATTTTAAGATTTAATATTGGATAACTGCACCGAACAACTGTGAATAGTATAATTATTGGCCCCAATTAAAAGGTGTTAATACAATCAGTAATGTTGACTCTCATTTTTATTTTTGTCTCCATAAAATTCATTAAAAAGGCAATTAGCAGGTTCGATAGATAGGAACTGAAAGACGCAGTTTGCTGGTAGACGGTAGACAAGAAGCTTGATTAAAGGCGCACCTGGGATTTCTTGCCAAGAGCTTTGGTGGGCGGGGGAGAAGCGGGGAGGAAGTGGAGAACTGTCGCCTCTCAACTGAGTACAAACCAGATGCTCCTATCACGAGAATGAAATAACATCGAGCTGATCTAGAGAAATAACTATATGATCCATTTAATGTGCAAATAGAATAAAATTGCAGCTACATTCTTGGTTGCTATTTGTGAAATATAGCTCAGGGACATATTTGTGAGTTTTCAGGTGTTACATGAATCAGACAACTTGTAATTTATCTTAGTCACATATTTTATAAAAGATTGATATAAATTAAAAGAAGTTATAACTGCTTTTTAAGGACGAAGCAGGTTAACAATTTTAAGAAGTATTTAGGTTTCCATTAGTAGTTGGTGAAATGAATCAAACGCATTGAGCACAAAATGGTAGTGACGAATACCTGGTTCAGGAATCATGAAAGTAGAATCTACACGTGGAAGAAGTCGGGGGACAAGGGAAAGTACCAATTAGGCTGTATAAAGGTGATTTTAGTAAAACCATAATTGTATCCATACCGAAGAAAAATGGGGCTGAAAATGCGAACGGCACACGAAAATTAGTTTAATATCTCATACTTGCAAAATATTAATGAAAATAGAATATAGGAGGATGAAATGTCAAATATAATGCGAGTTAGGAGAAGATCAGTTTGGTTTTAGGAAGAATGTAGGGACAAGAGAAGCTAACTTTGCGTCTAATTTTAGAAGACAGGATAACAAAAACCGGCCTACGTTCATGGCATTTGTAGATTTAGAAAAAGCGTTTGATATTGCGAACTGGAACACACTACTATGCATTTTGAATAGCAGAGAAATAAAATATCGAAAACGAAGGATTATACATGACCTCTACAGAAGACTATCAGTAGTAATTATTATTGAAGATCAAGAAAGGAAGCAAAAAGCAAAAAAAGTAGTAAGGAAAGGATGCAGTCTGCCGCCCATGCTCTTTAACTTATATATAGAACAGGCGATGAAGAAACTTAAAACGGAATATGAATAATACTGCAAGGAGAAGAAATAAAACCCCTACGCTTTGCCGATGATATAGTAGTATTTGGGGAGTCAGGAGAAGAATTGGAAACCATAATAAATGGCATGAACGTGGAACTGAAGAAACAGTACAACATGAGGATTAATAGAGGAAAACCCAAGGTAATGGAGTGTAGTATGGGAAAGAGTGGAATAACAAAGGGTGAGAGATTGATAAGGGTTTTTTGACGGAAGTTAAGGAATTATGCTAATTGGGAAACGTAATAACTAGGGATGGTAGAAGTATAGTAGACATAAAGAGTAGGAAAGCACAAGCAAAGAAGTTTATCGCGAAAAAGAGGTGTTTACTTACGGATAATATAAGTCTGAATATTAGAAAATCGTTGTTCAAAAATTTTCTTATGGAGTGTAGGGTTATTTGGGTGCGAAACGTAGTCGATATAAATAAGAGGCTTTGATAAGTGGTTTTATAGGAGAATTCTGAAAATCAGATGGGTTGATAGAATCACTAACGAGGAAGTTTTAAACAGAAAGCAGAAGAGCGAACAATATGGAGAACGTTGACTAAGGGAAGGGATCGATTAATAGACCACGTTTTAAGACACGAGGGTCTTGTAAAATTAGTATTAGAGGGAAATGTGTGGGGTAAGAACAGAAGAGGGACACCAAGGATGGGATACGCTAAGATTAGGGAGGATGTCGGATGCAGTAATTATGCAGTTATGAAAAGGTTTGCGCAAAGATTGGTCAGCATGGAGGGTTGCATCAGACTAGTCTTTGGACTGAATACCACAACAGAACACAACACAAGTGTTCATGAGAAAAATAAATGTTGCCTAAAATTGATATACAAGAAATATGAACATTAATAGCATTGAAGAAGTATGATTGCCCATCGGTCAATTTGATATTACACATCCCAATATATATTTTACAAATCTTGACTACAATATTAATTAGCAGAACTTATTACGAAAAAATATTTTACATTAACGGTCACGGCGTAATTAATATCTTACTAAATTTATGTCTCTCCAATATTTTTTCATTTGTAGACCTGGCATATGAAAAGCGTTGTAGACCATCGGAAAAGAAATACATTTCCCGTTCCTTTCTGCCAAGTATTTAGCATAATAATTTCGCAACTTGCGTTATAGTAATGTAGCTTCCAGCCAGTTCCTTTGAAAAAAAGACCTCTTGAGAAGGCCTTGGAGAATTATCAATGCAACTCGAGTTATATTTTCGAGCAGAAGTCCTTGGGTTTCTGTTCAGTTGTGTTGGTCACTGGAAATAGCCCCGCACAGAAGTTCATGGATGCTTTCATGTTCAAAATTGTACATTCAATTTTCATCAAAGAGTTAATTTACGGAGGGAACTGTGTTTTGAGTGTAACATAAATTTGGGCGCAGTGCGCAGAAATTAAACATGTTTGAACTTGCACGGCTCTCATTGACGTAATACTGCAGTCAAACTAATTAAACGTCTATCAGATATTAATCAATTGTTAAACTAACGATATAACGCAAAATACTTTTTTTTCGCAAGATATACGAATCAAATTCATGGGTTCTCTTCTTTGACTATCCTGGAAATTTGCTATCGAATAGCAAATATTTGGAATTTGTTCTCCAGTCTGTATTTTGAATCGTTATAAGTAGGGTTTTCAAATTTTTCAGGAATAAATTTTGAAGCTATATTTAAAATTTAAACATCCTTTTCTAACGAATTTTACCCTATACCACAGTTTCCTTGCTGTGATAAATATTATACTACATCGCTATGATCAAGCAGTATCGTTTAGTATTTATGGAAAATAAATAAATAACAACGTAGTAAAATATATTAAATAATTTATTATTATTAACTATTATTAGCTAAATTACGCAGTCTTTCCAATTCTTCTCTCCTTTCTACCATAGATTTACTGTTATTAATTAACAATAAACGATTAAAATTGAATGCTGGTTTTAACAATAGTCCATCTGAAGTTTTTACACGTGACAATGCAACATATGTAAGTCCTGCTGCAAATTCGTTTTTACCAATACTAACGATAGCTTTATCAAGCGTTATTCCTTGAGATCTATGGATACTAATAGCCCATCCGAGTACGATAGGAAATTGTTTGCGAGTACACGAGACTCCATTTTTTTTGAAAGATGACGTCAAGGGAACAATCGGGATTGAATTTCGATAAAGAGTTGGTCCAGTGTATTTGTCAAATTGTACCAATAAACATAGCGGCATATAATCACTGTATACTTCACCTTCAAGAGATGAATCATAAACTATATCCGTAATTGTTCCTACTGAACCATTCGCTAGTCCTTTAGCAACCCATAGATTTCTTCTTAAAATTACACGAGCTCCTATGCACAATCTTAATTCAGCAGGTAAGCCTTGAGCATCGTCAATTGTTGCTTTAGAAGCTTCGGCACAATTATGAATAGCTTTGATAAGAGCAACAGGCTGTTTTGTTTCTTCTAGTTTATTGTAATTAAATAAATTAATTTCGTCATTTAAGGCCATAATGCAAACTGCATCTTTAAATGATTGATCATGTACGTTATTAATGTAAAATCGCAAAGATAAGAATTTATAATCATTTTCAGTTATAGTGCCGTTCGATACTCTGTTAAGAGTTTCTCGAAATGACTTCTGTTCATCTCCCAATTGGCGCATTATTTGTGTCAGAAAAAAAACTTTCCTGAATTGTGTGTACAATAAACTGGCTTGTATGGATTCTATTGTTTTTCCCTTGCCATAAAGACTTGTATCACCTATTGGAGTAACTGTGACAAGTTGGAATTTGCGTATCATTCTCACTCTGCATAATACGGATTGTTCACTTTCAAAATCTTAGAGCATTAACACCTTCTCTCTTCTAACAGTTGGGAAGCGTGACACTAATCCAATAGGAACAGCGGACAACTCTTACCGCATGCCCAATATCTTCGACCCCAGTACATACACCTTCTAAAATAGATACAGGTGCCTCGGCATATGAGAGAGAAATAATAGTGTTTAAAGAAGACAGAGAGAGCTTGACGCTACGACTGCTTCCTGTGAAGTAATGTCTAACGACGGTCCCACAGGAAGATACACACAGTCATCGTTGGAAAAGGGAGGTGTTTTTAGTGGGTAGAATCCCACACTACTATCCAGTGCGGACCCTGAGATAGTGTCTTTAGAAGATTTTCACCTGCCCTCGCAAAAAAAAAGGTGCCTCGGCATATGAGAACCTTGAAAAAAAAAGAGAGATAGTACGAGGCATTCCCAAAAGAGAGAAATCTCCCACAGGCATCTCTTGCCTTATTTATGCTACACTTAATAGTTATATAAATAAATATATTACTTAAAATACGGAAAGTAGTAAATTGATTTGAAATTTGAAATTCCTGTAAATGAATTGTTACTGTGCTGAAATTTGAACTGTATGTCAAAAACACACATGTTTATCAATGTACAGAATTTAGTTTTTGTAAACTGGTTTTTTGTTGAGATATTTTGAAAATTATTTTCAAAATTTGGTGGTTTTGAAAATATTCCTTGCGTTACGCACTTGAATATATTTTAGTGTTTTTTACATTAATAAGTAGGTCTAATCAGTGTCATCAATCATCAGTATTACTTTTTAAATTGAATAAAACTGTGGGTGAAAATAATTTCTTAATAAGAGCTACTTAAAAATTAGCACTTATCAGCACTTTGAAATTTTTTTCACCTAAACTACTTAATACTTGTATTTGAAGGTATTAGCATGAAGATTATGCACAAAAAGAATGAAGACAATATCTTTGGTAGCATATGCTACACCTTTATTCTCATTTTTGGCAGGTTCTGTTTTCAGTTTACTGAATTTATAGGCATATTAATATGAAAAAATTAGAAAATCGATATTTTTCAGATTATGCTTGAATTTCAGTTCCCGTGTCCCTTAAGAGAAGGAATGTTGGCTCATAGAATAGATGAATCAACATACAATTTTTCGTGGGAAGTACTGATATCTATATTGTGAATTCAAGAGATTATGATATTTCCTATTTTGCAGGCAGTGTTGTCGGGAGACGAATTTGCAGTCTTTGCACGTGAGTCGCGAATCAGCATGCTTCCTTGACTTTCCTACCAAGCGACGATTTTCACCGTAACAAACCACCCCTGTATTCGTTTTAGCTGAAAATTTGCTGACTATATCCTTGCACTATCTACATGCAGAAATATTCTTTCCGTATCTTCTCCAAAATTTTTTGGAAGTTGCGAACCTTCCATCATTATTTCACTTCACGCTATCGACGATTTACAGATGTCATAACTATCTTCATAAAATCTTAAATATTTATTTTGTTCCTACAATCGTTGAGTTTAATCAGAAATAAATATTCTTGCAGATATTTATACAGATTTTATGTTTTTTCCTTTACCATTTTACACCTGATACAATATCTTAAGTTCAATCTTTTGCGTCCATATTAATATGTTTATAAATAAGAAAGAAACTCAACCCTCAATTTTTAAAATGAACTTGCCCTGTTGCGGCCTGGTATTTTATTCAATCACAAGTTCGTAAGGCAAATCGAGGAATCAAGGATGATTACGTCGTATAAGTGCAGCATCTCAGACTGTAATATTATCTTTGACATTCATTTGGAAAATTAGTTTTAGTTGCATTGTGGTAATAATGAGTGTGTGAGATAATGGAATGTATGCGATGGAGGAATAAAACATCGAGAAAGAAGAGTTATTCATAAGCTCTTCAGAAGGCAGTTAGCAGTAATTAGAATAGAAGAGCAAGACAAGAGAGCAGAAATCACGAAAGGAGTAAGAGAAAATTGCAGCCTGTCACCCACGCTCTTTAACTTATATATAGAAAAAGCGATGAAGAAAGTTAAAAGGGAATATGGGAAAAACCATAAAGAGTAGCGTAGCATTGGCAATAATGGCTTTCTAATAAAATATAATTTACTTACGGATAATATAAGTACGAATATTAGGAAATCATTTCTAAAAATGATTGTATGGAGTGTGGCGTCATATGGGTGCGAAACGTAAACGGTAGGAGTTGCAGACAGGAAACGAAATTTTTGAAATGTGGTACTGTAGGAGAATGATGAAAATCAGATGGATTGATAGGGTAGCTAACCAGGAAGGTTTAAACAGAATAAGGAAAGAGAGAACAATTTGGAGGACTTTGGCCAAGAGAAGGGATAGATTAATAGGTCACTGGAGGGGGGGGGGTCTTGCAAAATTAGCATTAGAGGTAAGTGTGTGGGGTTAGAACAGAGGAGGAAGGATGGAATGTGGTAAGAAGATTAGGGAGGGTGTGGTAGTTATGTAGAAATGAAAAGGCTTGTACAAGGTAAGTTAGCATAGACTCTAAGGACTGTTTACTACACAGACATGTGATGGAAAAGATCGTATTTTGAAGTTGATTAAAGATTATCTTTGACGCAGGTGTGTTATAATCATAGGGGAGAAGAAATCATGTTTGGAAGAGCAGAGTAGGAAATGCAACCATAAAATGTGTTACAAAACTTGTCAGATTTAGTAGTTATGTAACAATCTAAACTCAACAAAAATGTCACCAACAATTTATTGGAGAAATTGTTTGAATTATTTGTCAAACAAAATGTAAGAATTAAAAGTGACAATATGAACTTAAAAAAACCGTTATGGTTGCTAATAAGCATTGCAGTTGATGTGAATCTCAAATGTGAATATAAAATGTTTGATATAATTGTAATAATTCAAAACCTAGCCAACAGTAAATATTGAGATGAGTATTTGGACGTCAGAAAGATTTTGAATACTCATATTCGCATAACGAATGGGTAATGTACCCAATATCGGTGGGCCAGCTGCCTCCTTAACTGGTCGAGGCACGGAGAGGGGAATGCTTCGTTCCCACGAGGAAAGTCAGGTCCCGTCATTCGGAATGAGACAGCGCGAGGTTTTATAAGGTCAAGCAAGTTAATACACTGTGTTAATATTTATCGTCTAATACTAAACCTTGGAAACCTTTAATTAGACGGAAAATCCATACCGTACACACTATCGATTTTAGACGTGTTAAAGACAAAAATTAAGAAGGAAAATTTTATTTATTTATTTCACAAATCTATATAAGAACAAAAATCATATTTTCTGCAAAAAAACATTTCACATAACTCAGCGAATACTAGACAACTAATTTGTTTAATTTTTTCCACGGAATTCCCGATACACTATTTTATAACGTGCAGCAATGTTAGAATACTGCACGGAAACTATGTTCTCGTAGTGTTCTTTTGATCTTTGATTTTAGGAACTTTATCATCTATGTAGAGATATTTCCTTATAACTTGTAAAGATGTTTTTTTTTCCATTTGTCGATACTTTGCAGCAGGTCCTCTCTCGTGAAATATTCCATTCCTCGCAATTTCGCTGCCGTGAAAGTACGTGCTATTCGCTTTTATCGGACTTGAGAACTTTTATTTCTCCAAAGAAAGAAAGCACCATATTTTTTAATGCGTAACTTTAAATGTATAAAATATTCAGCTGTACCGTGGTAGTAATTGAGTTGCTTCGCGAACAGCAAATACATGAATTGTAAGTAGTTTATTTGAATAATACACGTTTTAGTACTTACCTTTACCCTGTAAAATAAAAGGATATAATGATACTGTCGATTTTTCAAGTAACGTGTTGAAGAACAAATACGAGGGACAGAAGGAAAGTATTACTATTAGTTATTATATGACACTCAAAGCAAATATTTAAATATAAATTTAATGAAATGAGAGGGAACGAAACCATTATTTACAAAGAATGATGCATTATGATTTACCAACAAAAATATTATAACTTATGCACATTGTATGGTTACACTGTAAGAATATATTGTAATAGCCCGTTCCATATTTCGAAAGATTTCTTTATTTATTTCCATATTCCTTACAATTGTTGAATTTTCCATTTACATACCCGTCTGTTTAAATAAATGACATTGTTAATTAAATCAGAATCTAATAATACGATATAATAATAATTACGAAATAAAATTATTAAAAATTACTTTAAAGTTATTTTCATATTAATACCATTTCTAAGTAAACTAAAACACCATTAACGTCGTTCTAAATAAACATTTTAGCATTTTAAAGAGAATTCTTAATTAGTACTTCATTATTACGTATGTATTGAATAAAACACCATCTTTAAACTTGGCTTAGAACACCGTTCACGTTTTCTTTAGTTTCTGTTTTTAAATCCGCTGCCTTAGATTACAATATCCATTCTCGAAACAATTTAATATTGCGTGAAAATAATTTAATATTTATTAAACCATGCATAATTTAGAACGGAGTACTCCACCTTTGGAATATTTAAGTTATATTTTATTAAAAATTAGAAATACGTTTAGGCTTACCAAAAAGCATTATTACTTGTTACACATTTTAGAATTTATAATACAATAATTAATTATTTATTTGTCGTATTTGGATAAATAATTGACAGAGATATTTTTTTCGTCTGCATATTTTAAATTAAATAGGTCTGGTAGTCTTACACATTAGGACCAAATTATGAAGATTTATTATGTAAATTGTAATTTTTAAGTTCGGTTTCTAGTTATTTCACTTATTGAATAAAATATTGTGTGAGACATTAATTAATTTTTATTAAATAGACCAACTTCTGTTTTCCACTCAGCTCTGAATACTCAAATTAAACCAATAAGGTCAGGGTTCACCTTAAGAAATCTGAAAGTCCAAAGTTTCTTGCTTCTTTTTCTCCCCTCGTCTTCCACAACTATCTTGGATATTAAAATGTTTGAATAACAGGCCACGCCAAATTTTGACATATCCGGAGTTATGTGCAATGCCAGAATCTTGGGGAAAGTTTGCAAGCAACTTGAGTGCACGTCCAGTTTGGAAGCAATCGTAAACGACTAACTTTCGCAGGTTTTCCCGCTGAATTTCTTTTTGAAAAAGTTCTCGGGTTTCCTACTCGGTGGCGTTGTACGTACTCGACATTTCGTCGAAAATAATCTTCGATATCTTCACTTGAAGATGGGAAGTTGGAAACCGAGAACTTTTCCAACAATCGTAAACGCTCTATAACGCTTGGAGATATCTGCAATGTCGTGCGTCTTTGGCGTGGACTAAACTTAAAGCAAATAAGTTTTTTGACAAAAAGTCAAAACCAGATTTTCTGGCTAACCATAGTCTCGAGATGGCGGTTGGCAGGATGATATTTCTATAAATCTTATTACAGCACTACTTTTCAAAACAGAAACAAGCAAACAAAACAAGAGGGATAGAAATTTAGATTAAAAAGTACTAAAATTTTTAATTCATAGATCGTTAAGGTAAACTAAAATAATTCGATTCTAAACAATTTGCTGGAGGACGTATTATTTTATTTTGACTTATATGAATCGCCGCAAAAATAAATTATATATTTTTTCATGAAGTGTCGTTGCGTATAATGTACGATTACTTTATTTTCTTAATAATGCAACTTTAAAATTTAGATGTGTATGAGTTTATAACAGCGAAGTTTACAATTGCCGCGATTACAATTTATAATCGAAAATAAGTTAGTTTTTGAATGTTTTATTTAATTGAAGTAGTGTTGACTTTCGAACGGCCTGAGATTTAGAAACTACGATCTACTTTCTTCTAAAGGAATAAATATAGTGGGGGTTGAACTTGAGCGTCTGCCGCCACCACCGCAAGTCTCAAGTGGACCAGGTTCTACGGAAAGTAAACAGGAAAGTCCCAGTCACATTTGCTTTGCACGTTTCCCCTGGTGGAAAAAACTACAACGGGCTGCTTCACTTTAAAATTTACCAGAGGATTAGTATACAACAGCGACGCAGTGAATCGATTGAATGAATTACTCTTCAGTTAAAGTCCCATTTAAACTCCATGATTTGAAAGTATTTCAGATGCTACTTCACTGCTACTATTTTTCCTCGCCTAATCAAACTCCTTCACAAGTATAATATCTGACGCCATGCCAGTACAGCCAAAAATTGCGTTCTATATAATTAATTTCTATCTTCGAATAAAGATTTAGTCAGGTGTCGACAATAACATTTAGCAGTACAGTTCTATATAACTTTTTTAAATCATTTCAACAATCAACTAACAAATGACTCACTAAATCTAGTGTAATTATTCCTGGAAGTGAAAGGTTTTCTTTTCATATATTTCTCCCAGTACGACGATGGCTGGTAACTTTTCTGAGGAACGACACTGCACACTGATTAAGATGTGGCTGGCAGCTACTCTGGTGACTGCCTGACTTTAGTCTCCATTTCTTTTGCAAAAAGAGCCGGAACTTTCTCCAGTCTTTACGTTAATGTAATAAGAAAGTAGGGGGAAGAAAGTAGGTACTTCGTCATAACTACGCCTCCTTCCGTCTTGGTGTTGCAAAGGAGAATTGAGAAAATAAAAACTCCCTGACTTACAGTTATTTTGCGGAAGACAGTGAGCTGGAAATTATTTAGAACACAAGACGTCATTTTGCAAAAAAAAAAATTAAAAAATCGTTTTTCCTATTAGTATATTACTGATTACATATATAATCAGTGCTATTTGATATATATTGTTAGAATACATTTCAGTTACACGAAATATAAAGAGATGACGATGTATAACCGATTAATGCAACTGGCATCAGTGACATCTTCTTTATTTCCGTAGAATACATAAACACCGCTTACCGTTTAAACGTTGAGCGGTTTGGTACAAAACAAAAGAATTAAAAATTAATTCGATTGATTTCAGTAGAATATATAGAGTTTATAACCTTTCTACTGAACAAATTTGTTTATATTTTAAATTTCGATACTACAGTGACAAAAAAAAGATGGTACTCCAGATCATCGTCTTCTGCCCTATTGTTCTTTCAGTAGATGAGTGAGGAAACATCTAGTTTAAATTCGATATAACTATATTTATTGAGAGAAAGAATAACGATCAAACAATTAAAACGTGGCAAATTATTACTTAGGTGAGAAATATTTGAATTTTATTTTAAGACAAAATATTATTAATCAAATATGAAAATATTATTAATCAAATATGAAAAGAGATCTTGATAAATCCTGTGCATCAACAGTGTATTATCTATATTGGTCATACACGTTATGCGAATTAAGGAGGAACGAAACGAAAGAACACATTCATTTGTCACATTTACGCGGAAGAAGTACTGTTACTTCGGATCTCTATAAGTTTGTTATTTAAAAATATTTACCTACTACCAAAATTTTCATATTTTTTTTGAATGTATTGAATTTATTACTTACCTGGAAAATTGTTCACAATAAGACATGCTATAAAACGAATAAAAGGCTAAAATAGCCTTGTCTAGTTTCATATATTAAAAATTTCTGCAAGTAATTATTTTTCGCTGACTTCCTGCGGTGTAGTGGCTAGCGTTGCTGCTTCACAACCCATGGGTCCCGGGTTCCAATCTTGGATATTTGTGCCGTCATGATCGCGAAGACCGGGATTGAGACCGTTGGATGATTGATACGCTGACCACGTGTCACTACAAATTCGTAATGTGTCATGCAAGATGACAGTCCGCGGTCGACTCGGTAAGCCCAGGCCTTGAATGGGCTGTGGAGCCAAAGAAGATGAATAATTATTTTTCTCTGTTACGTGTACATAAATAACTATTCACGTAAATCAGCTTCCATTTTCACAATATAATACGAGGACCAAAAGTAATGCACTGTTTTTATTTTAATTTATCTTTCTTTACACAAATTTGAAATTTATGGTGTATATATTCATCCTTCCTGCATGTTTTAAAATTTCGTTCATCCAGTTCCCATGAATGAGCGCTATCACATTGTGTCTTCAAGATTGCCACTGCACTTGACATTCGTAAAAGGCAACGTGTTGTTATAGAATTTCTGTACTGCAAGAGCCGGAGAGTGGGAAATTACCACTATAGGTAGAGAAAGATGTATGGAGATGCCATTGTCGATCGATGGAGATACACGTTAACCGTACTCCGATATTCCGACACTCCACACTGCATGAACTCCTGTCAATTTTAGCTTTATAATCTTCCTTCTTGCGACTATCAATTTCGTGCGACGTTGTCACATTATTTTCCACACAACTGCAATGGTTTGTAGAAAGTTAGACGACGTTACAATGTTTGTCTGTTTCTCTGTTCTCATTCGCTGCAAGCGAGTACGGCTCCCTTTTGAAAACCATTATAATTATGACAACGAACAGTGAACGAACATAAACGTAATTGGCACATTATTCCGTACACTATTCCTCTCTTTGAAGTTAAAATTGCCTTTAATTAATTTCTCTCGTATATTATATTATTTAAAGTAAATTAAATTAATCGTTTCTGAGATCTCAGCTCTCATAAAATTCATTTCAATAATGACAAAGTATCAAGAAGTAGATTTCATAAATATGGTCGACACCACTGTACGGCAGATGACGTTGTCCTCTTAAAAATAAAATTCATTAAAAGTCATAATTATGTATGTCGAATGATATGAAATCTGCCGCTATTTTAAACATTTACTAATCTGTTGGGAAATAAATAGTTTGATAACATAACAACCCAATATATTTACTAGAGAGATTGGCAGTCACTAATATTTCCAGGGATAAGTACCACAGTATTTTCATGGTGATCAGCTGGAGTCCAATCAGGAGAGTTTACCTAGCTTGTGGCTCAAGGCAGGTAAGCGATCAATCGATCGCCTGGAATAGCTCCAATTAGCGAATCCGTCATCAGGGGGACCCGGAATAGAAATATCCCCAACGTACAGAAAACAGGCCTTTTGCGCCGTAAGCATAAAAAAGCCTAAATAAGTCCTTTTAAAAGGCATTTAGTTACGGCTAAACAAATATTTTTCTGTATCGAACAACCACCCATACTGTCATAATTATTCGTTTTTATAACTCTACAGTTGGATGTGTCAAAGTGTTTCGGTCGACTAGATGAAAAGAAAGCAACTTCAAATGAGTCAAATGTCAGTAAGTATCGTGAATGACTTTTTCGATATCAGGTCTTCGTACAATTCATTCAAGAATAACAATGTCAGTTTTGTGCAGTAAATCTGATACGAAGTTTTCAATATATTTCTTGATAAATTAAAGAAGAGGAGAAAGATTTTTCGTTTCGGAAAAATATTGGGAATACCAGCAGAAGACGGGTACTTCCAGTTATGTAATAACTTTTAGAAGTGTTCCGTTACATTTCAGGAGTGTGTAAATGTCACGATTCACAAAGAAACACCGATATACACCGAACTATACTAAATTTGTATCAGTTGTTGATTTTTCTTCAGTCTTATCTCCACTCTTAAAGTTTCAATCATAATGTCCACTTTTAAAGTACAATCGTAGTCATCTATCATTAATGGAAAATCCATTTTTCTTTAGTTTTTATGCCTTGTCCCCACGTGATTATTTTGTTTCCGTCGGTGGCGGGGCTCGATCCTGTTGAATAAATATTATTATCTGTCTCTCTGGGAGGAGTCAATTACCCCACTCTCGACGTTCTTGGGGACTTCCCCATCTTCGATCACAACCCGATACCGCCGAATCTCAAAGACTTGAGTAAAACCGAAGGTGCATCAACGTGTTGCAGCCTTATTATCCCTTTCTGTAACCTACAACTTCCCTTACCCCGCTTGCCTTTTATTTCGTACCGCCAAATTCCGCATGTTTTATCATTACAGTTCCAAAAACATTGTTAAGTTCATAAATTAACAAACTACTACCTAGATATTTAAGTGTTTTTTTAATATTTTAATATGCAATTCATGTTTTGTAACTGTACAGTAGCTAAACAACTTTTCGTTTATGCGACTTAAAATTAATTTTATACAAAAATGAACTCGTTTGGTTATCGGTTTAATGCAAAATATACCCGGTGTATGAAGATGAGAATTCCATCGCTTATTCTTGTTTATAATTAGTTACTGCACACTATACGAAAATTCGGCTGGAGATGGTCCGCGACACTAAATACTTCACGTGTAATTAATGGAATTCTTCACATGTACATTAAAAAATCTTTTCAGCTGAGAGAGTCATGGAGTAAATATGATGAATTGCCAAATTTTACGCCTGAGGAAGTCTGAAAAAAGAGACGAAACGTCTTTTTGTGATAGTGATAAATTTGTTTGCTGACGTATTGGCCTTTTTTATGTATTCATTTAATAATATTAATTCTGTAATATCTAAAAATTCTTTTCTTTGCATTGTAAATTAATACTTTAAAATTAATTCTTAGAGATTATATTTCTATTCATAGGATTTATTTGTTAATGATAAACTTGCATTTCTTAGTTTAAATTTACTTTTGAAGTTATTTTATTATTCTGTGAATTAATTTGATATTGTGAGGTCCATTTTTTCACAAAATTTCAAAAACGATGTAAACGAAGCTACAACTGTGCGTTTTTAAGACGATTAAGATTTAACTTCAATTTAGCTGGAGACGTGGTAGCATAGTTTGCTAACGGATGCAGCCATACAAATACAAAGGTACAATTAGGGTAAAACTGTGACTCCGCAAATACCATCATAAAAGTCGTCCCGTGGGAACGAAGGTTAGAAACTTTATCCTAGAGGGACACTCCGTAATGACCAATGAGGGAATGTAAAATAGTGTTAAACGGCGGGTCTCAATCATTCGATTATTAATCATCAACCAGTGTTTTAAAGTATGGGACAGCGATCTGTTGCAGACTTCAGATGAATTTGTATGCGGATCCAAGAACATCACCTGGGTCCGAACGCTGTAGATATCATTTCAAGTGTTGTGGCGGAGCAAATTAAATTGGTAAGCCGCGAACCCACGTTTCCGGGTAACCCACCGATTTGCAACTGAATTAAACCGCGGTTAATCCTGTAGAGAGGGAGGATACACCTCCCCTCAATGTAGGCTGGCCACTTAAATATCTTCCTTTATGTATTATAAATGATTTTTTATGTATTATACATTATTTTATTTAAAGAATTAGATGAAATACAAATATTGGTGAAAAATAATAATTAGACAAATTTAATTTGATTTAAAACGTTTCGGATCCAACTTTTAAATTTTTTTCTGTTTATTCTACAGAAGTAAATTATTATGTGATTTAATTGTGCATTCTCGAAACATCCTAATTGTATTCTTCTACTTAAAAAAATGGATACATAAATATATGTTTTACGATCTGTTTCTTTGACATTGTTTTCTCTGTTTTCGAATCCAGATTTTGTAGCGGCAATCCGAATAGTTAATAAGTATTTAATTACAAGTAACTATATCATACCAAGTATCAAAGAGTTACAGCTGAGGTCAAGTTAAAATATAAAATGTAATTTATCTTAGATCCTTCTGTTAAATAAAATATTTAAATTGATGTTACTTAATATTATAAACAATACAATAATTAATAAAATAAAATGATCAAAAGTCAGAATAATGTTTCATGTTTAGAATTTAAATATTGCATATCTCTTTTTCGAGTTAAAGAATTTACATTTGATCTCATGTGAAACATTTCGCTCATCTACCGGCAATAATAATAAATTTTACATCTAAAATTTTAACATTACTGTAATCAAACTTGTTGTTATGGTATTCAGTCCTGAGACTGGTTTGATGCAGCCCTCCATGCTAACCTATCTTTCGCAGGCCTTTTCATTTCCTTATAACTAGCAAAACCCACATCCTCCCTAATCTGCTTAGCCTCCCTCTTCTGTTCTTACCCCACACGCTTCCCTCTAGTGCTAATTTTACAAGACCCTCGTGTCTTAAAACGTGGCCTATTAATCTATCCCTTCTCTTAGTCAACGTCCTTTATATTGTTCGATTTTCCTCTATTCTGTTTAGAACTTCCTCGTATGTCTTCTATCCACCCATCTGATTTTCAGCATTTACCTATAGCACATTTAAAAGGCTTCTATTATTTTACTTAATCAAATCTAAGGATTTTTAAATATATATGTTTAGTTAACACAGATTTCTTATCTATTGATTGTTTTACGTTTGAAATATGTTCCTTAATTCTTGCGTGAAGTTTCCGCTAAGTCTAACCTTTACAGTACAAACACTCAATTTTATACACTACATTGTGTTTATTAGAATTATTTAAAAAATCTGTAGGACTATAAAGAAAATTTAAATCGCTAAGTGAAATCAATATTATTCTAACGACGTAATTGGTAAACAAGTTAAATAACTTATACTATATATTCTCCGTGTTGTTGTGGTAATCATTCCTAAGACTGGTCTGATACAACCCTCCATGCTGACCTATCATGCACAGGCCTTTTCATATCCACATAACTACCACATCCCAAAACCTCCCTAATCTGATTAGCGTAATCCATCATTGACCTCCCTCTTCTGCTCTTTCCCCACACACTTCCCTCTAATGCTAATTTTACAAGCCCCAAATGTCTTAAAACGTGGCCTATTAATCTATCCCTTCTCTTAGTCAACGTCCTTTATATTGTTCGATTTTCCCCTGTTCTGCTTAGTACTTCCTCGTTACTGATTCTATAAACCCACCTGATTTTCAGCATTCTCCTATAGCACCATATTTCAAAGGTTTCTATTATTTTCATTTCTGAAACTTACTGTCCACGTTTCACATCCAACGTCACACTCCATACGAATATTTATAGCAATGATTTTCAATATATATCCTCTAATTATGGTAAAAATATAGTGGTTTTGTGAATGAATTCATTCTACTCCCAACAGATTTATTAATAAAGCTGGTAGGATAAGAATTTAAAAATAGAAATTAGATTTTTCCTTAATTGTCCCTGTGGAATTTGTGGTGAGATAATTTGCCACACTTGTCTACCAAATTGAAAATAATAGCCCTTTTATGCTGGACCTGGTTACTTGAATAGAAACTCTATCAGAATGTCTAACTGCTCGTGGTCGCGACTTGAACCCGAATGCCGGATTTCTAATACCTTCCTCTCATTTCCAAAAATTAAAAAACTGTGTCCATTTTACAATTGCCAATTATTGTGCAATCCACCTAATTTTCATTCGTCGCCCTCAGCCAAAATGGGGACCAATGAAATAGAATCCAAGATCCGCTGGCCAAAAATGATTTTCTATGTTTTAAGTTCAGTATGCTCATTTCGCCAATAACTATTCTGGTAAACTTCATTCCTTTTCCTATTTGTCGGGAGCTTTGAGTGATGTTTTCTTAAGCTTCCGACTCGAGACCTTTTGATGCCCAAGACTTTTGTCTATTGCCATTGTAAAACTTCCTCCCTTTGTCGTAAGAGACGAGCTTCCACCACTAGCATTTCCGAATGACCAACAGAAAAAACTTCGTAGCCTTCGAAATAACGTTGGAATTGTTCAAATATTACAAAATTAATGATGTATAAATTATTCAATTAATTGTCGTTTTTATAAAGAAAATATATCACGAATTTAGATAATTGAATAACAGAAACAAGATTTTATAATAAATTTGATACCTGGCTTCACATAATTAAAGGTAAGGTACAATATTTAATACAAAGAGAAGTAGTTAATATACTGAGAAACATAAGTGATAAAAGAAGTTCATAACACATTTTCTGCAATCCTTGTTGCTTTTGTTGTGTTGCTTCTTAGTTCGTCACCTGCTTCGTGGTGATTCGTTATTATGACTCTTATTTGATCATCTGACGGAAGCAACAAGGATTGCTGAAACGTTGTGCTGTATTTATTTTGTCACTTATTCTTGTGTGAAATTTGACTACTTACTGTGTAATTAGGATACTTTTAACACAGACATTTCATATTTCTAAGTCGGTAATGTTTGATGTATAGGTCAAACCAAAGTGACATTAATAATTCCCAACATTGTAACTCAGTTCATTCTTTGAATACACATTACAAATATGAAAGTGACACGTTCACATACATACAAATCACATAAATTTACGGAAATTTCTTTGCATTTAGTGTGTGCTAGTTATATGAATGGATATAAATATAGTATTCATTTGAAAAATGTTGCTACATAAAATTTGGAAATTATGCAAGATTAATTTCTGAAGAGCCACGCGTTAAATCAAATTGCTTATTTATCTATTCGTGTTAAGAATGACACGCAGTATCTTAGTGACATACATGGTTTTTTTCTTTGGATCCATTATTTATGTTTGTCGTTGTTTAGTTGTAACTTAATTACTGAAGTTTTCGTAAACCTGATTAGGTCCACAGTTTATGGAGGAAACTTAGTAATTTAGTAATATGTGCAAGTAATTCTGTTTATAAATTATACCAGCTTAACAAATTCCACGGCCATTTCCACTTTCTTTTCATTTTATGTAACAATAGTTGTATTAACCTATTTAATTTTTATGGTCTTTATGTTTCAGTTTTTTAATTCAGCCTTCTTTGTTTTATATCCGATTTTGTAGGATAAAAAGTTTTGTTTCCTTGTCACATTTTTTATCGCTCTTACAATCGGAAACAGGTCAGATATAATCGCTTGTGAAAAAGGATGAAGAAGCTAAATTTGGTTCATAATTTAAGTCATACTTGATAACAGTATATATGTGTGAATGTAGGCTACTCACGACATCTATTATGTGGTGCAGTGATATTCCGAAGACAACTTTGAGAGGTTCTGACGAGTTCTCAGCTGGACGCACGGACGGGTCGTAGTTGGCCATGAGGTACCTCGTCAGTCGGTACTCCTGTTCGTCAGCGCTCACTGCAACAAACAAATCTTTACGTCAGGAATAATGTCATAAGCTGAACGAGTGTTGAGAAATTAAAGTTGAAAATATTTAGATACACTAATGAATTTATATTTACCGTGCAACAAATAAAGGAAATACAGCTTTTTTTATATAAACGATGAAACAAATAATCAACACAGGAAACCAAACTCTACGTACGAAATTACGTGCTTAAACAACAAGAATAATAATATAACATTAATCAGATATTAATTTCACAGTGCAGTTTATATACCCACGGTAAAGCATTTAAAGAAATCAGTGTGTAATAAATTTCATAAATGAGTATTTCATTAAATTTGTTCTTAACTGAATATTTTACTAAAACGAATGAGATGTTTATTTCCCAATAAAATTACAACTATTTTAAAATTAAATTTATTGCTTTATTATTTCCAAACGAAATATATAAATCTCAGAGTTATACTTTATATGAAAATGACATATGTTTATTCAAGCATGAGATTAAAGAAATTTTACAGTGAATGATTTCCTTTCCATACAATGAATATTGCTCACATAAATTGTCATATTAATAACAGTGGATTACTAAGTCTTTTGTGACTGGTAAATTCCTGAGAAAGACATTGACAAAGAAATAACTGTCGGTCATAGTCATAGTCTATACTTAAGAAACGGACTCAAGGATTTCGTCGTCAATCGCCTTCATCGGACGTGTAAACAATCTCTATATCAACAAATAAAATCCAAACTTAAATTGGAATACGAAAACGCTGCTTCCTGTGTTGAAAAACAAAAGATCGACATTCCAAAAATAATTGAAAAACGTTTGTAACGAACAATTAAAAAAGTATGTAAAATGTTATAATTATAATGTAAACTAAAATTAATACTGATATTTTCAATAAAATCTACTTTAACTCTTCCGTTGTGTTAATTCGATTTTATTGTAATATTCAGTCCGTTAAAATAAATGTACTGCTTTGGGGCCTCACAGGCCCCACGCGACTACGTAAGGATTAAATACTACTACAAATGAATGTTTTGGCATTGCCGGGCACCCAGGTAGTCCAATATGTAGTTATTGTAAACAGATGTCCTTACTTATAGATTCTTCCAATGTTACAAATGCATGTGATATATATAATTGGACTAACGTCTGTTTAGAAAAATATAAATATTTCATCGCACCTCTGATACTAATCTTAGGGGTATTTTATTAACTTTACTGTACTATTGTGTTAGTTTCTTTTCAACACACTAATGGAAGTCTCCTGTTTATTCACAGGTTTCTTTTAACCAGAAGATATTCTGTGCTTAATTTTAAAAAAAAGATTTAAACCGATCTTTTCAAATGAACATGTACCAATTAACATACCTAACTATACATATGCCATTAACAAAAAAGGTATTTCGGGTGAATAAAATATTTCTATAAATGAATACCAGAGAACGGGGATTTAAAATATCCATTAAATGGATTATAAAACCCACCTGTGGCTTTTGTAGTAGAGAAACGTTTGGATGGATAGAAAGTACATAATTAAATTACAACCCCCTTACACCACTGATGGAACTGTCGAGGTCGTCCTCGTAATGCAGGCGTGGATTAAGAGCATTTTCTGTGTGGGAGATTAACTTCTCTCCACAAGGACTGATCCAACAGAGCTTCTATCTCTAGTAAACAGTCTCAAAACTGTTCATAACTGTATCGCATAAAAGTAGTTATAAAACTTACAAGAACTTAGTTAATAAACGTATTTAAATCAGTTTCATAACTGTCTCTCATATTTGTGTTCATAACTTTCTAGAACTTCGCTTATAAAATATTTCCAAAAACTGCGCCTAAAATAGTCCATTCTGATTCTCAGCAGTCCGAAATCGTGCCATGCCTCAAATTTCTCTTTTCCAATCTTCGGTACTAATATTCTCGGCTTTTCCCGAAGTCGGTGAGTAATTTTCTAACATGGCGTTTACCAGGCTGGAGTTTCGTTGTGTCTGCTGTGATCACGAACTGCGCATCCTGTGCGGCGGGTTGGCGTCAATTGATTACCTGAGAATTTCGCCGACTGGCTGTCTCCCTCATTGGGAATTCCTCTCATCCTTTTCCTGTCAGTTAGCGAATTCCAAATGCTGCCTTAGATTGCACTTTAAACGAGTAAAAGAAAGAAGTACGCGAAATACAAAATGTATTGTAAAATTAATTTGAAAACATTATGAAACTGAGCAGTATTCCAAATTTGAAAATTACAGTGTGTTGTGGTTAACGGTAATGAACCATATCTGATTACTGACTTCTACTATATAAAAACATTTATGGATGAATGAGTTTAGTCTTAATAGAATATTGTTCTTATTTTAATAACAGCCAAAATTCAGTCAATTATTATTTCCTGTATATAAAATTGATGTGATTATAGTGTGACTGGATTGAGTAACTCATTTCAGTATTTAAATAGGAAATTAATTATAAGCTTGCCCGGCGTTGCCCGGGTTTTTATTTATAATAAGCTGGTACATAACCCACGAGTATCTTGGATGATTTTGTGTTATTGCCAACCCCCAACCCCCTCCCCCGCCCTCGACAATGTGGGACTGAAGTACATCCATAACAACGAATTAGAAATGTCTTTAGTTATTTCATGTATTGATTTGTACGCTCTCCACCCGACACCTCAATATAGGAGAATTTAGAACGTGGAATTTGGTTTCCACACCTCAATTATGGGCTCAATTGCAACGTAGCCTACCTGTTGATTGTCAGCATCAGACTCAGCGACTCAAATTACACTGGATTGTTTTCTTATTGATTTCCAGTGACATCTCTCCTCCTATGAATTCTCCCCTTCGATGCTCAAATGGGTTGAACTAGCGGGGTACCTATTCGGTACAGTATTTAATTCCACACTAACATAATTAATGTGATTTAAGCGATAAAGAGCGCGTTGTCAGGCCTCCCTATAATGTAATGAAACTATGTGAATCTCTTCTCATTTGCTATTCTTAGATACTCAGCATGATTCCCATACCCGTATAATTTTTAATTCTTACTCCTGATTACGAAGATATCTCACTGTGACGTCACCAGTAATTCGGCCTCAAGCCGTTAACATGATACGCACTCAACCCAAAAGAAGATAACCTCAACCTCAAAATTGTGTTTTAAACAACTACGCAATTTTATTATGATATCCAAAGCATACAATTTTATCAAAAATTCTCACTTATACAGATGAAAAAAAATTATATTAAATCAAGATTATTAAAAAATCATAGCTTTGGTTTTATACGTTTGCCTTAGGTAAATGTAGTTTGAGATCTGCCGTGGTTACTTGAAATGTAGAAATACATACACACACAAGACGTACGAAATTAGAGGTCTTTTTTTATACACATAAACAGTGAATTTCATTTATAAGAATAGGAAAGTATATCCACCTATTTGTTGCGACTTAATTGTCGTTTTATTTAAGTAACAGTGTATTGTAAGTACTAAATAAGAATAGAAAAATATTTTCTCTCTAGTGCGGCACACATGCTTCGTCATATAAATACAACGCGTTGGGTCGCTTACAGAGAATTTTATTTTTACGATAAAAAATAAACAAAAACGAAAATTAAAAAAATCAATATTAACTTAAAACACTTAATGAAATATTAGCCATATCCATTTTTTAACCAAATAATATTGTATCAGTACATTTTAAATGAAAGACAACTTCTTAATGTTGAATAATCTCATAATTACTCAAGTACTTAAAATACGCCTCATAAGAAAATTAGTATAATTTTAGCAGCAATATGCATTGCAAGAACGCGTTGTTCTACCATTCAATACAAGCTGTGACATTGGAATCTATTGCCATCTGTCATTTTGCACAGTTGCTACAAGCAACTACTGGCCGAGAATTCAAAATGAGTCAGTCCTCAGATCACGTACATGATGTACGAACTGAGTAATTCCATTCAATTTCATGTTTCATCAATTCCTTAAAAGTTCTAATAGTGTCTACAAATGTCTCTCATCTTTTTCTTTGCATTTATTAATTGCCCTATGCTTTATTTATACATGTAGAGAGATTCTAAAATTGTTCATTTGTAGCTACAATATGTTCCAATTTATGTCGTTTTAACACTATCGTAAATGTTTTTAGAGTCTTTTGTATATATAAACTAAATGATGCCGGAATTATTTCGAGCTGAAGCGACAATGATAATATTCCATTGATAATAGTGTTTTTATAGAATAAAATTGTCTCGGTTATTGTGTAAAAGGTTTCTAATCGCTTCAATAAAACAGTCTGAAACTAGTATATGAAATTTGTTAAAATTCAAAGTACCATTATCACTTGACAGTTTAACCTTCGTTAAAGTCATGATTCTTTTAAGAATCAACGGAAAACAACCCGATTTGTCTAACTGCACTTTAACACACATAGCAAGTCGAATAATTTTTAACGATTCATCAACAATTATATGTGCGTTTTGTTGTTCAGATAGTAAGAAAGCAAACCATATTTTGGTAAACCCTTTACGGCGCTACTTTCTTGTGGAAGACGGTCATATGTTACAGTTGCATGGCCTACCATCTAACACATTGAAGGACAATTTGGACGACTGCTAACAAAGGAACTGCCGAATAAATGCACCAAAAACTGGGAACATACTATCAAGATCACATTCATAATTCCAATCTCCATAATCAAAAAGAACAGACAACTATCTGCCACACCTTCGTCTGAACCATGACTTTTCAAATTGAATGAAGTGTAAGGTCTACGATACGGTCACAATAACCTGTCGCCCGATTTTCTACTTCTTACAGTTTCCTAGTTGTCGCAGCATATTAATTGCTTTGGCAAAAGTTTTTACCATTTTAAAGGCCTTAAATGTTTTCTTACAAAAATATTCACCCCTTCTCTGGCTGGCTGCGTCCATCTGACTTTCGGCTTTTATCACAGAGAAATCAATTATATATTAAATTAATATTTTATACCAAACTAACGGTTATCAGGTTCAAAATCGAAATACTCGAAATCTAGAAACTAACAAAGAAATTAAAAATGAAAATCATAAATAAAAAATACATGCCATAGTACATTGACCTAAATGTGTAGAATGAATGCTTTACGATGTTTCTTATAACTGGACTTAACACATAACAACAAACATACAAGAGAACTTGAATATTCTGAAGAAATATATCAGGAGAACAGTATAATAAATATAAGCCTGAAGAAGTAATGCTGAAAACAATATATCTTAATGGGGAACAGAATCAAACACATTGATCAGAGAAGGAAAAAGCAAATTATAAAAGCATTTAGTCAGCATACCCCAAAAATCAATTATCCCCGGTCTCCGGTACAAGATTTTGTTGTATATTTTAAAAGTATAAAAATTATAAAATTTTTGTTGTAGAGATGAATACGGCATAATAGTTGGACCGAGCACCTTAGTTTAATAATTAAAAAACAATTTATTAATGTAGTTTTAAATTATTTATTGAGACTGAATAATGATAATAAATATCATACACAAATACCATTTTTAATAGTCAATCATATTCAAATTATGTTCCTTAATGAATAAGTCAAAGTATTATCAATGTACAATAGTACCGGCTAAGAGAATTTTTAATGACGACAAAACTACTGATATCCAACATTGAAATTGAATTGAGAAAGAAGTGTCTGACATAATATATATGTGTATAACATAGAACATTGATTGAAAGCTTTTAAAGTGTGGTTCTACAGAAGTATGTTAACCAAGTGAACTAATAAAACTGTTGTAGTAGTATTCAGTCTGGTCTGATGCAGTTCTCCATGTTTACTATTATGAACGAGCCATTCTATTTCCACGTAATTACCACATCCCATACCCTCTCTATTCTTTTCGCCACATTCCATCCTTTGCATTCCCTCTTCTGTTCTTACAGCACACAATTCCTTCAAAGGTAATTTTACAATACTCACATGTCTGAAAACGTGACCTACAATCTCTTCTCTTGGACGAAACCTTCCATAGTTCTCTCTTCTCTTTTTCTGATTAGAACTACCTGTTTAGTTATTATATCCACCCATCTGATTTTCAGTATTCTTATATTCATCAACATTTCAAAAGGTTGTATTCTTTTACTTCTTTAACTCCTATATCCACGTTTCGCACCCATATAAAGCCACACTCCTTACGAACATTTTGAGTAATGATTTTCTAATATTCGTACTTATATTAACCGTAACTAAATTCCTATTTTTTCGAAAACCTTTATAACCTATACTATCCTATTTTTTATGTCTGCTATACTTCTTCTATCCTCAGTTGTTATGCTGCCCAAATATCAGAATTCATTTCTTCTACCTGACCTCTAGAATTAGGTGCAGAATCAATATTGCTTTGTTTGTCCCTTCCTACATTCTTTCTAAAACCGAACTGATCTTCTCATAATTAACATTCCATCCTCCTATATACTATTTTCGTTATTATTTTTCACTAAACTAATTTGCCTGTGGCATCTTCGTTATGGGTATAATTATGTTGTTACTAAAATCTTCTGGTATTCTTCCTGTTTCGTAGATTTCGCAATCACTCCTGAACAGACATGACATTGTTTCTTCGTCCGATGATATTTTTAACTCCACTGTAATGTTATCAATTCCTGGCACTTTACCGCTGCTCAGATCTGTCAGTACTCTGTCGGACTCCGACCTCTTCTTCTTCTGTTGCTGACTGATCTTAATTTCTACCGTGATACAGCTCTTTTAGATGTTCTTTCCTTCTTTTTGTCTTTCTTCTTTATCTATGTTTGGATTCTCATCTGCTCTCCTGATGTTATTCCAAATATTTTTCTCCGAATGTTTTTTGATTTTCATATAAGATGCGTCTATTTTTCCTTTAATCTTTTTGCATTTATCTTGGAGCCAAGCCTCTTTGGGTGCTTTGTACTTCATATCTATTTCACTCTTCAGGCGTCCTTAGTGATCTTTACCATTTTCTTCTCTTGTGTTTTATATTTGCGACTTTCATAAGTCATTGTTATTATTCCTTGTGTTATCCACGCTTTTCTATTGGTCTAAACTATTCTTCCTACTTTTCGTCGACTGCTCAAGTCATTTCTTCCTTCAAGTGTTCCCATTTCTCTTCTATATTGTTTCATTCTCTTTTCTGCATCGACCTATTATTGTTTCTTCTTTGAAACTTTGAAGCACCTTCTTTTGTTTCAGTTTTTTTAGTACCCATCACTTTGTTTTAATTCCCTTCTTGATTTTCTTCATTTTCAGCCTGCATTTCATAATCAACAGATTATGGTCCGAGTTCATATCTGCTCTGCTCGTGGGCAGGAGCTAGGAAACTAGGAATGACAGAATTTTAAGTCACATACATAACAATGGAAGTCTTTAGAGGATGCTAGTAAGACTTCGTTGAAGGGACATTGGAAAGCAATAATCGTAGGACAAGGCAGTGATTACCGAGTCTATAGATAAATTAAGTAAGGATGTGAGTCGTAAGAATGGGGATGGTCTTGTAGAACGCAAGGAGGAATGTCTCAAAGAACTTCTTAATAGAAATAGGAAATGACGCATAGTGAAACAAATAAAAAATACGATAATGGATGTAGGAATATTACTGAGTCCAATAGAAACGATATCGAAGAAACATTTGTCCTTGTATGATTATGGGTAAAGTGTGGAGACATATCATAAATCTATAAATTAAACTGTACGAGGCAACACGCAATGTTTGTGTGTAATTAGTGAGGTATCCCAGGAGAAACTTCAGACAATATTTATTAGTAAGGTGATTAATGATATTTGATTTGGTTGAGTTACAAATATAAAGACGTTATTGCTGGAGGGATGAGCAATCAAACCAGTCAAACGACTGGAAGCTTCATATTATTCCAGGATGAAAGAGGTAGATTTATTTTTGTCCGTAGATCTGAAACGCTTGGAGCAATGTGGAGGACTCATTACCAGTAACGTCACACATTCTACGGTTTGCAAGCGCAAACAATGGAGGTTTTCCTATGCAAATGTCAATCAGCGATGTTGATTTGGCTGCCATTTGACCTGGCATCCACTATATAGCTACAATGCAAATCGATATGGTAATCGTTATGTTTGGGAAAAGGTTTGGTGCACTGCACTCGGCGAATATCGTGATCGATAATAAGATTCCTAATGTTTCAATGCTCATTATACAACTGTGTATATAGAATATTTACATTGTACTGAATCTTTTCTTTATATATGGAAGTATTATTGGTTTGAGGCAATTGTTTATTAACCTAATAAAAATACTGAGTTGTGTAAGCATTGAACATAGTTTTGAGAATTCGCGTGTTCTCGAATATTATAATTTTATTTAGTATTAGAAGTTTTTCAGAGAATCTGGTGACAAATTTACTCTTACTCACGTAGATATCCAATTAAATTTTCAGGTTCGTATAATAAAGGATAATGAATTAGTGTATCGGATATCGTTCCAGAACACTTTACCGATTCTCCAAGGCCATACGAATTTTAAAATGTATCGTTTAAAAGCACCAAGATAATGAAAATTAACACACTGAGAAATTTGGTGCTTAATAGATCTCAGAAGTTGATGTGAATGGTGTTCTTCGCTTCCTCTATAGAAGAGACTTGGCTCCGTCATTCCTTTTTCTCTTTACCGCATTACAAATAAATTTATTTTTAGGACGAGTGAAATGAGAAATTTTAATTCTAATGAACTGATGAACCATTTTTAGCCTATCTATGAGATATGGAATAACGTCAAGTGAATTATATGTGATTATTACGGCCGATATTTACGTGGAATAATTTTTTTGGGTCAATTTATTTGATAGCATTTTACCTGACAAAACTTGTGTATAATTTGGATTCCATTATCCATGGTAGGGGGGAATTTATAGGGGCGGGAGAATGGATATAACCTAAAAAAACAAGAAAACGCTCGAGAATGGTGTCAAAATCGGTGTTATTGGGGTCGCTGAGTTAATTCTGATCGTCAATTAATTTTTTTTGAGGGGGTAGGCTACAGACTACAGTATGGTGATCCAAATTTGCAGTTCAGTTTTTAAGAAAAGGGTAAAACAAAGGTCTGCGAGCAATATTATTTGTTGTTTGGTTCTAATTTTGTACTCAAATTCCTCGAATTATGGAAGCAAATACTACATGACTATCACTCGCCACCATTAGGGTCGAGTCTGGAAGGAGTATGTTTCTAAAAAGTTCGTAAACGCCGATATTTGCGTGGCATAATTTTTTCTGTGTGTGCATTTCTTTCTTAGTTATTCCCCCGGTGTTATTGGTGTTAATTTTCAACCCCTATAAGCACTGAAAGGGATGGGGGGGCATTTAGAAGAGTGCAGGTTTTTTCATAAAAATAGTACGAAGTCAAACGATATTTATGGTTATGGAAGTCACTGAGTTAAATTCTACCATAAAACATGCAATTTAAATTGCAGTTCAACTGCTAACAAGATGGTGGACACGTCTGAAACATTTGAATGTGTAAAATCGATCGATATTTGCGTCGAATAAATACTTTTATGCGCCAATTCCTTTTTGATATTGTTTTCCCCGACATTTTTGGATATAATTTTACCCCATTTATCATGAGAGAGGAGTATTCACAGGGATGAAGATGAAGAGGTGAATTTTAAGAAGAACAATAATACAATCCAGATTGAGTCGAAACCGTTATTATGGGATTCTTAGAGTTAAATTCAACATGTGATATAAGTTGTAGTGCAGCCCCTAACATGACGTTAGAAGGTGAAAAAACAAAGTTCCGCGTACAATATTAAACGGGAGGAGCAATTTAGGTTCAAATTTTGTGTGATGTTTTCTCAACGTGTAAAGAAATGCTGAGGGGGTAAGACTATGACTTTCTATCCCTTTCGGGTGACAATAGGCAAATAAAGACAATTTTTCTCCTAATATTACTACGGTTAGGTCTGTGAACTGACCGAGGTCTTCCACTGTTCACCTTGTGTGGTGCTAGAGTAACTCTGTAACGACAGAGGATATACTCACAACCAAACGTCGTCAGCCAATACGGACAAGTGCACATATTTTAGAAAGTACTATATGAACTAACCGTTGTTACTCGGCTTCACGTAAATAATGAAGCACGAATTTAATTGAGGATTCACTACAATCTATTTCTGTTGTCAAATACAATCCTAGGTTATGTAAATAGCGAAAAATCGTCAAAACGGTAGCTTTTTACAGAGAGGTGTTATTTTGATTCATTTACGGTGGTCAGAGAAGAAACGGACAAAATTGTAGAGAAAAAAATTTCGAATCGACTGTGTTCTCGGAATTTTTATTAAATCCTCAGTTTTTGGCCTACAGGGGCCTAAATTGGAAGGAGCTCCAAACTTGATTTTTTTATTGTGTTGTAGCTTAGGTGGGAGGAGTGGTAAAACCGTGGAAATGAAGATACCTACTGATAGGTCTCGGCGATAAAAAGAGTTTAAACTCTTACTCGTTACTTCAAATAGAGTACGAACTTTGCTAGAGGCGGAAAACCATCGAGAAAAGTGGAGAAAGGTGAGGTTTCTTACATTTAAAAATATTTTCATATCTATACAGTTTGTTGTTATTAAAGCTTAATTTAATACCTTGGCTTGTGATGAATGTCAGTATCAAATCCACAACACTTTACCTGTTTTTACAAATGAGCAATTACTAAATATTAAAATTTACCTGACGCGAAAACTAAAACTTATTTAAGTATACATCGTATCGACTATCCAAAGAAGTTTATTATTTTTCAGGGTTGTTAACTCTCTTCCAACGATAGGTTACTTGCGTCGCGAAATGTTAATTATTTAAAAAAATAGGATTATAGATCAAGAATTTAGGAAACCGGAATTCACTTTAAGAAACCTCGATGCGCGTATGGATCTCCAAACATTTTAAGTTTAATGCATTCACTTTTGGACACATATAACTTAACTATATTTAAAAAATAAAGATCAATGGACAGCTTAGAGAACTGAGCGAAATATGGTCAAATTCGGAGCAGTAGTTTGGACGCTTGTAGCTGGGACATAAATACTGACGCACTGAAAAACGTTTTGAGATATATAGATGCGTTTTTGGACTCCTACTGGACTTTTGTCCTATTTTTATGGCTACTACGCCCTACGCTGTCTAAAATTATTGGACACCTTTTTAACGCCCTAAAGCCTAAAGCTCAGCTATGAACCTTGGTGATGTAGTTATAAGAAGGAATAATTTTAGGGATGAATAGGAGTAGGTGCTTTGTCCTCCTTCCAGATGTGTTAATTTCCATTATGTGGTATATTAGAGCTTGCATTGAAAGAAAACAGTTTTACGTCTAAAAGCATCAAGGGCAAATTTTCCAGACACTGTTTTTATTGAGTACAAATTCAGTCAAGTCGTTATTTATGGCACTGTGAGGTAAGAGAACATGAGTCACGAACAGACGAAGATCCTGCTGTGACTATCTGATAAGATGCGAGTAATGCCTCGGGTAGATAGGGTGTTGTAAGATTTACTCCGGCTCGCAATCTCCGCTGTGTTAGCCAAACAGACTCTCGACTTCCACTAAGAAGCCCGAGGAGGAGCGATTCGCTGAAAATTACGATTTCAAGTAAGATAAGCCGTGACATAAGTTGCCTGCCAAAGAAACGTGACGTTGTATCATGTTGCGACAAAAAATTCTACGAGAAACTGAATAAAAACGTATACTTTCACAATTTTATTCCGAGAAACATTCCATATTAGAAAGATTAAACATACCTTAAATATTACTAACGAGTGTTCTTAAAACTTATTAAACGTTACTGAAAATGACAGGCACTAATTGGATATTCGTGTATAACATAAATTAACCAAAATGAGTTCTTACATTGGTAAGCAAATTAATAGTAGAAAGTGGATATTTAAGTCTTAAGAGCGTCCGGCATTTAACAGGACATCGGAGAAAGTGGTATTCCAGTTCTAATCCAAGGACCATTGACAAGGAATTAATTGATATTTAATAAGTTTTACAAACACTTTGATTTAAAGCTAGAAACACACAATATATAAAGAACAAATATCTATGATATTCCCCTAAGTACGTGCATTAATTACTCCCACTATTACTAATTAATCAATAAAGCTTGCATACGCACGATGTGTACTATGTCTCATTAAATAAAATAGAGCTGTTGTACGCAAGGCCGTAGACGAAACTGTATTACTCTCCAAGTTTCAACAAAAATCCGTAATATTTAAAATTTATACGAGTAACCTTTAAATTTGATTACTTAACATACCTATTAGACTGCACGAAGTCCTTAAATTAAACCCCAGGCGATCCTATTAAATTATTTAGATATAGATTTTATGTACAACTGCTTTAGGCGAGTAAAAACGTTTCCACCTATATTTCAAATTACAAATGAGAATTTGTTCACATCAATTCATTGCTCTTTAGACAGAATTTTCCAGCAGTGGTCAGTTCTTCTCATGAAGATAAACCAAGTAACCTAATGCTTATTTGTGCCTAACAATGGCGTACGGTCTCCGAGACTTTAGTGACTGAAGCATCCTCATTTTTACCAATAAATAAAATTGAAGTGTCTGTCTGTCCGAATGTTTGTCTCGAATAGGATCCGAAATGGCTTAACGCATTTCAATAAAAATAAATATTAGTGCAAATTTAATTTAGAATGGTATTAATCTAATACATATATATTAATTCTATGTGAAAGTTTTGTTTCTATATGTGCGTTAAAATCTCCAAAGTAAATATGGGTAGCCCATGATCTTGATTCGTTTATGCTTAGAAACGGTTTAACGGCTTTCAATGACAAATTTGAAACAGGAATTTTAACTTAAATTTTCGTATATGGTTCATTTAGATATCTTGAAGAGTTCAGAAGATATTTTTATAATTATTTATAAATCCGTTGAATTGCCGCGCGAATTGCTCATTTTTATTTATTGGGGTTAACCGGCTACACGAGGGTGATCCTGAAACAGGCAACTCCCTTTTAATAGCATAGGAAGGGAATTAAAAAGGGGGGATGTGGAAGGTAGAGCTAGGTAGCCAAGGGTTGACTAGGGCCCCCGGGATATAGTTTAAGAATCCTACCCGGTCTTTCACCTAAAGAGAAGCAAGGAAAATCCTAGAAAACCTGCATCAGGTAGGTCTGGTTCCAAAACGTATGATAGCGGGACCTGTTCTAAACCACCTGCGAGATTGCCCTGAAGCAACCATAAATAGATGATACACCCGGAGGTGAATTCAACTTTACCAAAATTCTGTACCTGTTGTTTCGTTATTCCGGCGCGAATGAAGGCTGGTCACCAATAAATCTTGCTCCCGATTTGTATACCACATCATTTACTTGTTGCTCCCATATTATCTCTCAGTCGTTGATTATTTTAAGTATTTGCAATTTTTCTCTTGAGATATATTTCACATGTGAAATTAACTGTTTTACATTTGTCTTAGCTTGACCTCATACTATTATTTCCGGCCGCGTTTCTCAACTTCTGAGATCGCCACGGAGACCCCTACCTAAATTTTCATACAATATTTGGAAATTTATTATTTAATTGTTAGCAAAGGATCTTAGATTCAATTCTGACCCATATGTCATTTACTTACGCAAAAACGCTACCTTTGAATACTCTTGATGATTGGATATTAACGATCGAATTGTGAGCTGATTATGTGCGAGAGAATGAGCCATGAGTCAGAAGGAAAGAGCCGTAAGTCCTTTGATAGCAAATCTGCTATCTGTTTGAATCAGCATCGAGCGAAGCGAGTCAGATCGCGGCCGCTGCTCTGATCCTCAGAGATCCAAGCGGACGACTCTGACTCTCTTCCCTTCAATACAAACTGAACTATTTGGACGAGAAGTCTTTATTAAATATTAAATTATTAACAATTAAAACGCGAAAGATCAGAGAAACAAGTCTACTTAATTTAAAATACATACACCTTCTCTTTACCTCTGACTAAATTATCGTGCGAAGTTTGTTTTGACAAAATTAAAGTATTGGCATATGAAAGAAATCTTGGAACCTCCCTATGTTTAAGACTTAACTATTGTTCTGCTTTGTATCTCTTGTGCCGTGAAGAGCGCCAAGGTCCTTCTGCAAGTCACATTACGGCGATTACGCCGTACTATTATTAAGTTAGTGCGAAGAAGCAATCGCCCACAGAGACCTAAGTATGCGAAACTCATATTCAACAAGTCGGTGGTGCTTAATAATTGCATCAAAAAAACCTTCAGTTGTGTTCCGCTTTGAATATTTGGGTGTCAACTTAAATATTGTAATGCAGAATTTAAAGGCCTATCTCGAATATTTATTACCACATACAGAATACACAAATTTATATTAATACTCAGTTCCTGGGCAATTACGCAAATACGCCGATTACGAAATTAACTATTAATTTCACTGACAAACCATTCGGTCATTTATGAGTGCCAGGCTTTAGAAAAAAAATTCATTTCATGCTTTTAAAAGAATTACATACATTTGACAGAAATATCGTTCAACCCGAAGCAATGTTTCAATCATGGCCGTCACATCAATTTAGATTAATCTGCATAGGATGTAATCCCGCAAGAGGCCCCATAGGCCATATAGTGACTGACACAAATTCAGTTGTTTGAGATTCTGAAAGCTGATTCTGTGCAGAACGTTCAAATAAAATATGTAACACAGTATATTAAATAAAATAAATCAGCGATTTAGTTTCATGTCTGAGCATGAAATCATATTTGTCACTTACATAATTAATATTGCTATAAAATGCTTTGTATGCCTATAGAAAAACGTTAGCAGATGTTGGTAATTTGAAAGACGTTATAAATATGAACTGATTTACAATAGATAACCTCAATAAAGGGTTATTTTATTATCCGTTCGTCTTAAACTAGCTAACCAAGTGTAAGTTATTTTAATGTAATCGACGTACTTTTAATTGAAATGTGTTCTTTTAACTCTGAATTATGTTTTTTGGGGGGTTAACAGGCTACATGAGGGTGATCCTGAAACAGGCAACTCCCCTTTAATAGCATAGGAAGGGAATTGAAAAAGGGGGGATGCGGAAGGTAGAGCAAGGTAGCCAAGGGTTAACTAGGGCCCCCGGGCTATGGTTTAAGGATCCTACCCGGTGTTTCACCTAAAGAGATGCAGGGAAAACCCTAGAAAACCTGCATCAGGTAGGTCGGGCATTGGGAACTATTCTCACGCCCTTCCGAATGACGGGAGACGAGTCTGCTGTGGGGTCGCAGCATTCCCTGCTCCGTGTCTCCACCAGTTTCAGGAGGCAGTTGGCCGACTGATCCAATGGGATTAGCGGACAACTCGTGCCATATGCCCAAGGTCTTTGACCCCAGTACATATACATCCTAAAATAGGTGAAGGTGTCTCGGCATATGAGAACTTTGATAAAAAATACCCAGAGAGGAGTGCGAGGCATTCCCGACATGATCAGGTGAGCCCCGCAGTCACTCTGGGCTGAAATATGTCCGAACTGAATCGAAATATTTTCACCGTGGAGAAAAACACATGCGAGAGTTAAGCTCCCACAGGGATTCTCAACGGATATTTTTTTTTGTGGTAATAGGCTTCATGAGGGTGATCCTGAGAATTTTTAATTCCTCTTTAAGAGAATAGGAAAGGAATTTAAAAGTGGGGGAGGGTGCGGAAAAGAGAAGAAGGCAGCCAATGATTGACCTCTAACTGCCCTTTTATGATATGAAAATGTAATTACCATAATAGGTGAAAAGATATTGCTCATTGTTCCAGTAGTCTGTATATTTCCCTCGCTACTTTCTACGCTCAAAGGTAGAATGATTGAACCGTTGCCATGATTTCAACATTGCTTCAGTCCGCGCTGTTACAAAAATTATGTAAACTGGGTCACACATTTTTAATGTTTGTATTCTCAATTAAGCAGCATAGCGTAATAATACTAGGATTATTTAATTACTTGCATGTAAATGTAGTTACTGTTACTACTATGCTGCTGCCGGGAGGTTTCGTTGGATTGTCCTGTAACTCAATATTACAGGGAAGGCTCAAACCGGGCAACCAGTAAGCATTACTTTAGAAACAAAGCAGTGGTTTGCAGTGAGAGGACGTGCAATGCGGTTCTGACGCTGAGGTGAATTAATTCAGCCCTGTCTGAGAGTGGCGAGGTCAATCAGAATTGCGTCCGCTATGTTTACCCATGCATAAAGGGACTGCCAAAGGCATTACACCTCTTACCCTGGACCAACGTTTGTTTCACCCATGTACGCAAATTGTGAAGTTAGTAATCTAAATAATGGATGAACTTCTATATTAATAACGTTTAAATAAATAAACCCGTTGTTTGGTCTGTATTTGTGTGAAAATAAACTTAATATATTCAATATCCTTGGACATCTTATGCCATTGTCAGTGGATTTAATAGATTTATGACATAATTAAGATAACAATATCTGCTCTTCATAGATACTATCGGATTATGTAGCAAATAAAGACACAAGGGAAACAGCAATCATCTGAAGAAGTTTCATTCGGAGTACGTATAAATTTTTCCTCGTGTCTGAAAGAGAGTCTGTAAATCTTTATATTACGTAGCCGTGAAATATGAAGAACACGATGAGTGGCGATCCTTCCTCCCAGCTGCTAGACATTGATAAAGATGACAAGTACTCAACAGTTCCGTATAATGTTCATATTAAAATCAGTGACTGTGTTCTGGAGTCATGTGCGGAAAGAGAATGGTGACCTCGATGCCGAGGCAATTTCAGCCCTGTTATGCTTCGGCTCGACGTTTCTATGTGAAAAGGACTTTTCTTCAATCACAAGCATAAAGACGAAACTTTTTTTGATTGGAACACGATTGATCTGGTGCTCTCGGTAAGCACACTCTCCACAGAAGCACGCGTTTTGCACTAGGCATTACAACAATAACGAGCAAGCCTTACAAGTAATAAAATATTTTCAAAAATCAAAAAATTAATTGCCTTGTTTTGTAATTACCGTCTAGGTGTTGTTTTAAAATAAATAAATATTTTAAATTTCGTTTAAAGATAAAATTAACTTTCTGGAAAATAATAATGTTATCTAAAAAAATAATTGTTTTAATTGTAATGCACATTATGTTAGGCAAACGAAAAGAGCATTAAAACTCCCATAAAAGAACAGAGAAAGAGTGTTAATTTAGATATTTAAAGAAAACAATTGCTTCCAAACATATATCTTAAAAATCATAATTTTGATTGGCAAATAATGGAAGTTTTAGATGACGAAATTAGCCACTTCTCAAGTGTGATGAGTGAAATGTTACATATCAGTTGTAACCCAAATGCACTAAAAATAAAAAATGATACAATCAATTTATATACGATATATGATTCTCTCTTTTTATAATAGTTGATTTTTTGTATAGAATAATTTTCAACTGTCAAAATTTAACGTCGTAAATCACTCACTCATTATTTACATAATTTCACATTTTAACAAAACTAATATTGATTTTATAATTTTTGTACCTAGTTCCCGGAAGAAGTATACAAAGATGAATGAAACGTTGGATTTATACTAAAGAAATGTTAATTAAATTTAAATACATTATCTGACAATTAAAGATACATGGAGTACAGCTAAATTTTTACCTCAGAAAGTCTCAAATGAGAGAAGAAACGTTGTATATTTTACGTTTAAATTATAAAAATACTGAAAAAGAGGCTGATTAACTAATTTATTGTTAATTAAATTTGTTTGTTGACATATTTGCCCATATTTTTATTTATTCAATAATATATTTTGTAAGTGAACCCGCTCACGCCACTTCACAATACACCAGTGTCACAGAATTGATAATGAAATAATGAAGGGTTTAAAAGGACAAAAAGTTTGTGTTGCAGCTTTCTTAGATATTGCACAAGCATTTGACCGAGTTTGGGACGTCGGTTTACTATACAAACTTAAACTTACCATTTCCACTGATTATTATCTCATCTTAAAATACTATACGTGTAGCTTTTTTAAAACGAAGTGTAACAACGATATTTCCACAATTCATCCAATTGCCTCTGGAGTACCACAGGGTAGTGTCTTGGCACCACTTTTATACCTTACATTTTCGGCGGATGTGCCTGAAACAGATAACACAATTCTTGGTACCTACTCTGATGACACCGCAATTTTATCAGCAGATAATGACCCTCTTACACTGTCCTAAAAATCAAATAAAAAAACTTGATGATGGCTAAACTTTTTGGCATATAAATGTAAATCCTAATAAATCAGTGCAAGTAAATTTTCCACCAGGAAAACAAATTGTATAAATGTCTCAATAAATAATACACCATTACCAATGAAGTCAAATATGAAGAATAAGCTTCGGTCAATGAACTGGCTACTTTTCAGAAATATCAAATTGAAAATAGAAAACAAAATACTCATATGGGCATATGGGATCCAACAAAGATATATATAAACAACATAGATTGGACAAAGCGCCGCCCTATTTGAAGCAAATTGAAAACTCGGTCGCCATATTTTGTCGTCTTCTGGCATTGAACTGGGGTGGACTTGCGAATAGATGCAGGAAGGGTGTCTCGTAAATTTAGATTTAAAAGCTATTTATACATTAAAGTATTAAAGTTACAAATGAACAGAAACTAGCAAGAAAGCGTTTCATTACATATAATATATATTACACATCACTTAAAAATGGTAAATTGTTTCTGTTATGTCACACAAGGAAATCGGCCGAAATTAAAGTTAACACGAATAGCTTATAAACATTTTCTCAGTGCTCAAAGCAACATGCAAACTTTGACAATGAATGAGCTGGAAACTTTATAATAGTTAATTTATAATTTTTGTTTTGAATCAGTCATTTCTGATATTAATGGCCGAATTAGTATATCAGATATGAAGCATCTCACTCATCAGTCTAAAATAAACATTACACCTAATATTAAAAATTTTAATATTTTTCCCATCATACTACTGTAAATTGTGCAAATGACATCTAAATGCATCTATACTGACATTAAATATATTTTAAAGTTGATAGGGATCAAGGTTAAATGAAATAAAACATATATATTGTATAGATGAATTGATAAAATTATTTCGCCAATTCCAATATAACGGAAGTATTTTAAAAAAACAGCACAATAATTTGAAGCAGGCTTTAATTAGCTTAATTACAGTACAGAGAACTACTTTCATAAAAAGAGAACTGACTTGCATTCTAGAACACCATGAAGACTAGAAATGTGGTAATTATCGAAGTTAGAAACACGTGCTGTTAAAAGTGAAAAATGATGATATTTACTTAAAATACGATATTCCAGTTGTTTTTTGAACTACGATTAGTACAGTTGTACCCTGAACACACATTTGGCATTTTAATCACAAAAATACACGATTATTCAACCTCAGTCTTACAAACATAGTTCAGATAGTCAAAGTTCTTGACCGTAGAAACTGTGACGGTTACTGTTGTTAGTTGCTGCCACCCAGAGCGCTGTAACGTCCTCATAGCCTCTCTATGATGTTTATATATCTCTTTGGGATCCAACTAAGGGGATGCACCAAGCCTTAGAATTCAAAAATTGTTTAACGTCTCCAGTCAAAAATTCTTCGTACCATCTTAAACGCGCCCTGGTTCGTGAGAAACAGAACAATACATGACGATCTAGTCATATCTACTATAGAAGACGAAATACACAGACTCAGTACTAATTATTGTCAAAATCTTACATCACGTCGCAGATGGAAGTGGACAATTTTATTGCATTCATATATCATTTTGTTTTATTCGGAGCATGGTCACTGGGTCACTTCTCCCCTCATTGGAATTACATTGATCTAATTTGCTTACTGTTCAAAATGAATGGATTGTAAATTTATTAATAAACAAACAAAAATAATAAAAGAAAAATGAGAACACAGATATTAAAATTATTCTACCATCAAATAATGACGCATGTGACCTTTCACTCATTTTACCTGTTTACGAAGGCTTTGTCAAACCAACGTTAAAATCATAATAGTTACTTTTTCTTTCAACAGTACGGACGTAAATGAACTATTTTTGAAGGTGGTACTTCATTTTATTGGTCTTCGAGTAGTGATATTAATCCACTAAATGTTTAAAAGCCGACTTTTTAGTGGAGAAAGGAGTAGATTTCACTATTGGATGAAAGATAGACCGAATATTTCTGATCAGTAAGATAGATCTGTTTTGTATGTGTGATTCAGAAACGGACAGTATTAAAGTAGCATTCAAAAATAAAAATGATTCAAAACGTGAACTACTATGTGAGATTTTACGAAAATATTTGTAGCTTACTTGCTTCGTCTAAAAGAAAATTGTTATATGATAGCCGTTCCGTATGACTTTTTCCTGTCCGCATTACGTGTGCATCTGAGAAATACTTTTATAGATGGAGGCTGTTAGGGAACTCAGTAACGTCGTTAGCAGAGTTCTGTAAATCCTCCGTTTAACTCGATTGCAGTCCGCTACGTGCGACTGCATTAGCCTAAGCTGTCCGCCTTTGCGCCTAAAATACAATGTTTCCTGTTAACTAATTATTTTATATGTATGTAAACCTATGAATTATGCCCTGGTCTTTATAAAATATCATGCAAGAGCAAAATTATATTTGAACCAATATCAACATAGACGAGAAATCCGACTGAAAGCAATCGTGAATAGATAAATTAGAAAAACAATGAAAATACCGAAATAAAAAGGAACGTTCACGGGTGAAACTGGGATTAGCTTCTTTAAAGTAGTTGTGATACAGCCCTCATGTAGCCTGTTAACTCCCCGCAACCCCCCCCCCATCCCCCCAAAAAAACAGAACTATAGCATAAGAACATTCCTGTGGGATCAGACTATTATATCCATATCCAACTGTAAATATTTTTTTTGCTATTTTTCTATTTAAGTCCCAAGAACGTTGGATTTCATTGAGACTGGTTAAAGCATTCCATCCTCAAATTCTCATACTTTCCCTTAATTTATTCAATTGTTAGCAAAAAATTTCATTAGTGCTTTCATCCCAAGGTAAATAATTCACAAAAAAACTCTAAATACAGTAACAACGCTGTAACATTTCCCTAAGGTGGTGCATAAATTATTTGTGCTGGAAATGAGAGTCCTTGTCTAGCAAAGGCTGCAATAACAACAGGACTGCATGGTCAGTAGCTGTGACTTAAAATTTACTTAACAGTTAAGAAGAATGATTCGTAGAAATCTACGACAATGGCGTCTATTTTGCCTTTCTTTTATATTTAACTAGGTGGGTGCCTGGCGTTACCTGGGTAACGGAAACGCAATGAAATTTGTTCTTGATCAACAGGGATTATGACTGTCAGTATCTTAACGAAAATAAACTCAGTGCCTCAAAAAATTCTAAAAATCTCGGCGCTTCTACGGAGTAAAACAAGTTTCTGGATCTTTATTGTAGTTCTTTACCTTAATATAGTTTCATATAATTCCCGTATCTTAAGCACACCTTAATAAAGTGAACAATACGCCATTTAAAATTAGAGTCATGAATATTCACGCAATTTAAACAACTGAATAATGAGTAAAATTTAACTTTTTATTTGATACATGATACTAAGATTTGAAAATTGTTATAAGTTTCTAAATATTAACATATTTCTTTGTAAACACATTTTGTTGATGTATTGAATAAACATTATAAGCGTCCTATACCCTTTAGAAAAATTAGTAAAATCATACTCAGGTGCAAGATTTCATAGTTTTATGTATCTGGTTTTATTATTTCAGTGATGAATTAGGGGTTGTTACTTTCGGCTTAGTAATTAAATGATTTTAATGTGTGTTAAAACATTAGTCCTGTTTTCTTTACTTACTACCTATGTACCTGGCGTTTTCCTAGTATTTAATTCCTACTTAACACGAGACTAAACCGGCATCGAGATAGTCAAACTATGAAAATTAATCTCTTCACGCCTGTTACCTTGACTATAAAGCATTATCTTCATCATAGCCGGTGTGTTGACTCTCAGTACCTTAATCAAGTTAAGAAATCTACCGCTAACTTGATCAATCAGAGAAACATATTCTAATAATCCAGCTAATTTAATTCTCCAAAGAGGCAAAAATATCCATGTATAAAATGAGATTAAAATATACCTCCAAAACAATAAGAGTTAAAATAATCTCAGCAAGAATACTCCAAGCACTTTGTTATTGTGGCATGATATATGCTAATATATCTTGAGCAAGCCTTTTTATTTCCGCATAGCTAAAAAATCCTACATCCTCCCTAATCTGCTTAGCGCATTCCATCCTACCTCCCTCTTCTGTTCTTACCCCACACACTTCCCTCTAATGCTAATTTTACAAGACCCTCATGCCTTAAACGTGTTCTATTAATATATCCCTTCTCTTTATCATATATGCTATTTTCAGGATCACCGTCATGTATCCTGTTAACCGAAAAAAAATGCCACCTGTCTAACGACATAGGAACGCCTGTGGCAGGAACGAGAAATCTAAAATTATTTATTTAGCAATAGAACATAAATTACTTACAACATCAAATTTTATTTTCAAACTAGTATTCGTCTAATATGAATTTTAGTAGAAGCTGGTAGGTTGATTTATCAATGCCTAGCATATGTGTTGCCTTATTTTATCAGGTATCCCCGCCTTCCATGCAACACAAAAGGCCTTATCTCACCAGACATAGCATCTACACTCAGTGTTGACGAAAGAACCAATTTGTATCTCTACTCCAGTCACCCCCCTATGAGTATTACGCCATTCAACACTTTATTTTTATTTAAAGCAATATAATTTGATATTAAAGAACTTACAAAAATATTAATTTTAACACTGATAAAGCCGAGCAAATCTTCTGTGAGAAAGATATTATTATGACAAAAACACAAATTGTGACGTATTCAAGAATCAATTACATTAAATTCTTATAATAAAATGTTATACATATTAACTGTTTCAGTTGCGTCAAAATCATGAATATATTATTTTCATGCTTTTAATTCGCTTATACGAAGAAACTACAAACGCTTAGATGAGAAAAAAATATTTGCAATCGGTTATATACAGCGATAAAACCACGTTGTACTGGAAACAAATCCATATTCATATAAACACCATTAATCAATTAAGTATATAAATACTTTACTGCCCGACTACAAATTGCTAGATGACACTAAATTGCTTTTGCAATCTCTTGACGTTTCCCTTTCTCCATAATCCTGACAACAACATTCGTGCTATATATTGTAACATGAATATGTATATACTGCTGACCAGGGTTACGTAACGCAATGCAGTTAAGCGTGAACATAATTCCACGCGATATGGAAATGATAAATGTTAAAACCGAAGCAAATCTAAATAACAAGATTGAGCAACAAATTTATTAACAGAAAGCCAATTATAGAACTTGAAGTTGCGTTTTTTCAATGAATGAATTTATTGATCCTGCAATCGAGTTACTCTCGGTGCCAGTTACAAACAATAAGCATAAAAACAAATATGAATAATAATAAAAAACAATTATACACACGAAGGTAGAAAATTACTTTAAAAAATCGAATATAATTAAAACACCCATTGTTTAAATAGATTGTTACTTATACTTTCACTTCTCTAATCTATTTCTCCCTTGGATAAACAACACAGTTTTGAGGAAATGTTTAAATAATTTCTGACGCTAAGTTGTTGCAGTCCTGTTGTTGTTGTGGTATTCAGTCTGATACAACTCTCCATTCTAACCTATCTCGCGCAAGCATTTTCATTTCCTTATAACTAGCACAACTCACTCTAATCTACTTAGCTAATTCCATCCTTGGCCTCCCTCTTGTGTTATTACCCCACACACTTCCCTCCAATGCTAATTTTACGACCCTGTTATTCTATTCCTTCTCTTAGTCAACGTCCTCCATATTGTTCGCTTTTCCCCTATTCTGTTAATAACTTCCTCGTCAGTCACTCTATCCACCCATCTGATTTTCAGCATTCGCCTATAGCACCACGTTTCAAAGGCTTCTATTCCGTTCCTTTCCCCAACTCCTATCGTCCACGTTTCGCACCAATATAAAGTCATACGAACATTTCTAGCAACGATTTCCTAATATTCACACTTATATTACCCGTAAGCAATTCCCTCTTTTTCTGGAAGCCTTCGTTGCCTGTGCTATCCTACTCTTTATGCTACTATACTTTTACCATCACTAGCTATTACGCTTCCAAAGTAGCAGATTTCCTTAACTACCGTCAAAATATCCCTTCCCAATTTAACACACTTTGTTATACCACTGTTACCCATACTACACTCCATTACCTTGATTTTCCCTCTATTAATCATCACATTGAACTCTTTCTCCAGGACTCCGATCATGCCATTTATTATGTTTTCCATGTCTTCTTCTGATTCTCCTAATACAGCAATATCTTCAGCAAACCTTAGGGTTTTTATTTCTTCTCCTTGCAGTTTGATTTCGTTTTCATATTCATTTATAATTTCTTTATCGCCTGTGCAACATTAAGTTAAACAGCATGGGCTTCTGACTATCATTGTCTTACTCCTTTCTTGATTTCTGTTCTCTTTTTTTCAATTCTATGTAGAAGATCCGATCGTTTCCAACGTGCTCAAGCTCTTCCTCGACATTGGAATTTAATAGCCTTTCGGACACCAGGTATTTTTTGTTCATCTAAATACGAAAAGATCACTTTAATAGTTGAATTTTAATCAGAGCACGAAGTTGGTAATCTACATGGCGTGGCCACTTATTCATTCTCCGCGAACACTCTCAAAATTCATTTACGTAAATTAATTAAGGACTTAATGAATACTTTATATATTTCCCGACGTATCACCACCTAAATCTGGGGTTGATTCGATAGGCGTTGATTGTCACGTGGCGGTAAGGATTCGGGGACCACAGTACCTCCGTCTAAGAGGACATTCCGCTTTCTCAGCCACACGACAATACTCTCCCAGACAACAATACCTCTCTGTATCGTGGCGCGAAACTTGCTCAACAGGTCGCAACCTTCAAGCTACAATAACCTGGCTTGCACTGTTTTTATCTGGGACTGTAGCTTAACATAAACTAATTACCGCTCATTTCTGTAGATGTTTTGGATAATCAATCTGGGATCAAATTACCTACATGGTCCTGACTAACGCTCATAGTGCAACGCATCGGCTATTTTCGGCTTCAGCTTCGTCATAGAAACCACGGTGTTCTCAAGTTCCAATTAGTTATTATTACTTCTATTTTTATGAATTTTATTATATTATAAATTAGCCTATTTGTGAAGTGTAACTTAAAATCACCATCAAAATATATATCAAGTATAAACTTTTGCTTCCATTAAACGTAGAATTGTTAACTCAATAGGTTCTTAGGTTATTTTTAACTGAATCTTAATATTTCAAACCAAAATACGAACAGATGAAGGATAATTATATTAAAGAAGAATGATTTATTTAATTCCTTTAATTTTTCCTATATTTCAAATAACCACGGCAAATTTGAAACTAAATTTGTCTAATACAAAACTATAAAACTATCATTATAATTTAATAGAATTTTTTTGTCAATTGAATAAGTGATAATTTTAGACCAACATGGTAGCGTGTGTATTTCAATTTTTATGTTTTTTAATTGTATGATTTTGATATTAAAATAAAATTGCAAAGTTGTTTAAAGCCGAATTCTGAGGTTATGTTTTTCGTCGAGTGCACGTCATACAAACGTCTAGAGATTGTAGCAGAGTGAGTGGTGATGTAATAGTGAGAAACCTCCGTCAATACGAGTAAGAAATGACAGCAAAATCATGGGTATTGGAATCATGATGAGTATCTACATATAGGAAATAAGAAGAGACTGACATAGTTCAATTACATATATCAGCCTGTATTACTAAGACTTTCTAAAATAGATGTTAGAACCAGCAGCTAGAGAGGCCTGACAATGTGCTCTATAACGATGCACATTAGTGTACAATTAAATCCTGTGCCTGGCTAATACAAATAAGTAGCCGGCCATGTCCGGCCAGAGAGGAAATGCTCCACTTCAGTTGTAATTCTAATGCACTCTATCTATGTGTATGTATGTATTTATTAAATCTACAAATGGGCAGATGTCCGGTGGCAGATACAAAGAACTTAAACAATAATTAGTAATCTGGTCGTAAGGACCATATTTAACCTATAATTGAATGTATAATTATATTCAATTTAAATAAATAAGTGTGGAATCATATTATTAGGTGATGAATTTTTAAAAATGAATAATATTGTTTTTGCCTGAAAAAACAACAACACTGGAAATAAATTTCACTGTAGTATATTTTTAGAGATTTCGCAGCACTGATCACTTCACTACACTGCACAACACTGCACTAAACTTCGATTAACTCTAAATTTTCTTTCTGTTAGAGGAAGTTCCCCAAACACTCCTGCAGGCAGTTTGTTCCAGTCATTAATTGTCGTATTTAGGAATGAGTATTTTCCAACGTCTGTTTTTTTTGGTGCCTTGCTTGTAATTTAAACAAGTGATCACTCCTCATTCTATCTCGGATTCCCTGCCAAGGTTTTTGACCTGCAAAGGCTCTGTAGAAAATGAGTAGCCTAGCTCTTTCTCTTCTTGTAAAAAAAAGACGCAAATAATTTGCACGAAATAAACGACACGCTCTTGCTATAATAATTTAATTATTGTATTTCTTAAATTATTCTTCATTGCTAAAATTTAACGGACTATATTACATACTCATAGATAAATATAATTTCTGGTGTGACCGTCGCAGGACGCAAAATTATCCCCATTTAAAATGCAAATTATAATTCACTGAAAATTATACTTTTTAAATTTTAACGAAATATTCTGTATTCGAAATGGTCATTTTGTTTGTAAACTTTTGACTCTTACCCTGATGAAGTGCATAATTATGGATGAAACGTCGTTTATATATATTAAATAAATATTGATTATGTTTGCTGGCAATTGGCTGTAATTTTATGAATTTATAATTACGTGATAGATTTATGATTTACCCAAGAAATCAAATAACAAGTACCTACCGTAATATATATGTTAAATAGAACTGAAAAATTGCTGATTACATCTCCACAGACAATCATTTGTTCAGCGACCGGTCTGTTACCTGATTTTAATTATTTTTCTTTGCGTAAAACTGTTAAACTGTCTATTTTCGTTCACATAAATAGAACATAGAAATGTCCCAACCTGACAAGTAGTCTATTCAACAGCCTTTTATTTCAAACATTGTGTGAGCTGTAAAGCAAACAAATATCCTAATTTATTTGAACAAAACTCATTAGCAACACTACGCTTTAGGGATAGCTACATAATTCATGGATTTGAAAATTTAATGTTACGCAATTCTGACGATTTTTTCATTTGCTCTGTGACATAGTAATTGGTAATGTAGTGTGTGCGGAGAGAGTGAGATAGAGTAAGAGAGTGAGAGAGAACGGTGGGTATGTTTTGCGGGGTGCGTACAAAATTCAGGAGGCAATTAGCGGAAACACTGAACCCCATTGAAACCAACTGACACTTTCCTGTGTCCCCCACACTTCTTGCACGCTATTCCAAACGTCCACCGTACCAAAATGTAATGATGCATGGTACTCAAAGCATCGTTAAATCACGTTAAACAACATAGAAACACAAGTTTTCATTCATACCATTAGGACCTCAGGCTCATCTTCGTAACTAACGCTGATGAAAACGTGTTTCGTGGAGAAATGTTGATCTTACCTTTATATAAAAATCTAAACAGCTCATTTGATTCTTTATGTTATTAAGGTTTACAAGAACAGATGTTTTACAAAGAAAAAATTAACAGATCGACCACGTAACAAACGTTAATGTCTGTAGAGTGGTAATCAGCAATTGCTATGTTTCATATTACAAATATTGAGTAATACAGTACGTATTTTTAACCAAAATCTTAAATAAATGTTCGTTAGTTCTTCATATAATAGAAATCATTAAAGAGTATGTTCTGTTCAGCGTTGATTCCTCATAGATGTGTGCCAATTTGTAATGTTTCGACTTTATAAACAATGGATAGCGAAAATTTTAATTTCATTATCTATTGGGTCAGCAGATTTTAATAAAATTTGTTATTTCATTTTAAGAAGTTTAAAGTATTGAATTTTTAAGAATACATATAAATTAGTAAAAATTGCGCCACTTTATATTTCAAAAACTTTTTTCACATGTAAAACTTTTACATAGTCATTATTTTTAAAACTCACGATAGCTGTTGTACATCTCTGATCATTTGTAACAAAGTTGAATATAATTGTGAATATTAGAAAATCGTTGCTAAAACTGTTCGTGTGTAGTGTGGCGTTATATGGGTGCGAAAAGTGGAAGATAGGAGTTGGGGAAAGGAAAAGAATAGAAACCTTTGAAATGTGGTGCTATAGACGAATGCTGAAAACCAGATGGCTGGATAGAGTAACTAACGAGGAAGTTATAAACAGAATAGGGGAAAAACAAACAATATGGAGGACGTTGACCAGGAGAAGGGATAGATTAATAAGCCAGGTTTTAAGACACGAGTGTCTTGTAAAATTAGCATTAGAGGGAAGTTTGTGGGGTAAAAACAGAAGAGGGAGTTAGGATGGAATGCGCTAAGCAGATTAGAGATGATGTGGGGTGTGCTAGTTATGAAAATGAAAAGGCTTGCACAAAATAGGGTAGGACAGAAGATTGATTCAGACTAGTCTTTGGACTGAATGCCACAATAGCAAAGTGCTTGGAGTATTCTTTATGAGAATATTTTAACTCTTTTATTGTTTTGGAGGTATATTTGAATCTCATTTAAGGCAGGGATATTTTTGCCTGTTTGGAGAATTAAATGAGCTGGATTTTTAGAATATGTTTCTATGATTGATCAAGTTAGCGGTAGATTTCTTAACTTGATTAAGGTACTATGAGTCAACACACCGGTTATGATGAAAATAATAATTTATAGTTAAGGTAACAGGCATGAAGAGGTTAATTTTCATAGTTTGACTATCACGATGCCGGTTTAGTCACGTGTTGAGCAGGAATTAAATACTAGGAAAACGCCAAATACTTAGGTAGTAAAAAAAACAGGACTAGATGTTTTAACACACATTAAAATCATTTAATTACTAAGCCGAAATGAACAACCCCTAAGTCATGAATCAAAAAATAAAAGCAGATTCATAAAAATATAAAATCTTGCACTGAGTCTGATTTTACTAATTTTTCTAAAGGGTACAGGACGCTTATAATGTTTATTCAATACATCAACAAAATGTATTTAAAAATTATAACAATTTCAAATCATAGAATCATCAATCAAATAAAAAGTTAAATTTTACTCATTATTCAGTTGCTTAAATTGCTTGAATATTCATGACTCTCTAATATTAAATAACGTATTGTTCACTTTATTAAGGTGAGTTTAAGGCACGGGAATTACATGAAACTACCTTAAGGTAAAGACCTGCAATAAAGAACCGGAAACTTGTTTTACTCCGTAAAAGCACCGAGATATTTAGAATTTCTTGAGGCACTGAGCTTATTTTCGTTAAGATACTGTCAGTCATAATCCCTGTTGATCAAGAATAAATTTCATTGCGTTTCCGTTACCCAGGTAACGCCAGGCACCCACCTAGTTAAATATAAAAGAAAGGCAAAATAGACGCCACTGTCATAGATTTCTATGAATTCTTCTTCTTAACTGTTAAGTAAATTTTAAGTCACAGCTACTGATCATAGGAACGTGTTGTTATTGCAGCGCGTGGTAGGCAAGGACTCTCATTTCCAGCACAAATAATTTATGCACCACCTTAGGGAAATGTTACAGCGTTGTTACTGTATTTAGAGTTTATTTGTGAATTATTTACCTTGGGATGAAAGCACTAATGAAATTTTTTGCTACAATTGAATAAATTAATGGAAAGTATGAGAGTTTGTGGATGGAATGCTTCAAACAGTCTCAACGAAATCCAACGTTCTTGGGACTTAAATAGAAAAATAGCAAAAATAATTTACAGTTGTATATAATAGTCTGATTGTTGAAAATATCTCTGTGTAATACACAAGAGAAAATTTATAATATTCAGAATTGATTTAGTTTTTGATGTCAATCAAATACATTTTTAATAATTAAAAAGACGGCCAAAAGTCAGCACTAAATTTATCAGTATTTATTTATTCACAAAAGCGACGTTTCATCTCCATTTTGAGACTTCCTCAAGCTTACTACATAAAATATTACAATAAATTTAATGAAAACCACGGTTAAAACTTACATATTTTGCAATACATTTACTCCTTGACTCCCTCAGCCGAAAAGATTATTGAACTTACATGTGAAGAATTTAGTGTCGCGCATGGACCATCTCCAGTGACGGTTACGGCCGAAATGATGTAGTGACCATGAGTGCTTTCGGCAGTTAAATTTTAACAATGGAGAAGAATATTAAAGCGTTAAACTACTACAAAAAAGTACCGTAAATTTTGTTCAAATTATTAGTTGTCATTTTTAACATTGATTGCTTGAGGGTTGCACCTGATATACTCATAATTCTCGAGAAGTAATTATTTTCCTCGTCTAAAATTTCCACATTTTGCCAATAGAAACTGTGATTATTAACATGTATGTGTTTGGACACAGCGGTGCACTTTTGAATGTCTAACTTGATTTTTATTTGGAAGAAATGGAGAATCGAGTTTTCATTAAATATGTATTTCTGAGGGGCAGTTCCTGTAAGAAAATTCAAGACGAGTTGTTCTTTGCATTTATTCCGGTAAAACATACATGAAAGACACATTAAAATATCTATCATCGGATATTTTAAAAACTAAAAAGAATTCTGCTTTTGTTTCGGGATGGATTAAATAATAATGATTCGTTCAGTTTATTACTAATATTTAACTGTTGCTATGGCCATGTTATCTAATTGCGAGAACAGAAAGAAATATAGTGATTAAAGCATGGGCAATTATTAGCTGTTAGATTCACTTTTGAAAGGGCCGGTTGTGCTTTTTATACTTGTTTATAACGAACGCCTAAACAGTTAATTTTTATATAGCCAGTTAACTCAGCGTAATTAGTTACATATTCGAGATTATCTGACGCAGTAATAAAATATAAGTGCCCATACAGATTATAACGTCTATGGATACTTTTATGCAGGATTTTAAGCTGTTTCTATAAATAAATATTGAAATTCAGAACGCATCGGTTTTTAACCATTGAATATACATAAAATAAATTAATTAATGCTAGTATCGTGTTCGCGAATACATAACTAGCGAATTAAAAAAATATATCAATCATCCAGTGTTTGGTAAGAGTCAACGTGCGTACCAGAATACTGCTACTTTTATGCAGTGATATATATCTTAAGAATTTAGACCGGACTATAACATTCACCTAAGAACAAAGTTAGGAATTCATACAAAAAATATTTCATTGACGGACGATTATTAATTACAGCTATTTTTGCATCCGATGAGGAAGCAGGGATATGAAAAAGAGAGCACAGAGACAAACGAAATGCCGTGATACGGTAGAAAGTATTTAGGACCAGATTTGAATTCATCTAATATGTTGTAGCGCGATATTTATTTTAATAAGTTGTAATGTAGAAATTAGCAAAGGATTGGAAGGTTGAGTGGCTCCTCGAAGGCGGCAGTGGAAATTCGAGCGGCGCCTCCATGTCGCAGTGGTCGGAGGCTGTAATCCTATGGGATGCTGTCAGGGCACGTATAAAAATTACCTGCGCTCTCCTCAGAAATCCCAAACTACGACGAAAAAAAAACAATATTTTAAAATTACCACGCGGTGACCTCGGCCAATGGGGTTTCGTGGATAAATAAATCGAATGAAAAAGATCGATTTATCGAGGTGGAGGACACAGTGGAGATCTGTGCAGATTCATTCGGCCCTAGAGACTACGAGAAGACGGTCGACTTGTGCTGGACATGTGCAGATGCATTCGGTTCCAGATATTGAGAGAAGACGGTCAGAACTGATGACTTTGGCTGGACTTTGCAGACGCTGAAGGAGACGAAGGAGATAGAAGCTGTAAAGAGGTATGATGCCAAGCTTCCAATCCAGAGCGTTTAAGGGGGAATCGCCCATGGTATTTGTTGGAACATGTACAATCTCTGTCTTATCTTTGCAAGTGTAATATCTTTATGGTTAGAATGTTCATTGACATTTTGGTTGATGTAATGTATGTAGCCTCGTGAACGTGAATCTTACTATGTGCTTCTGTAAAGTTTTGTTTTCCTAAATACATGCATTAATATCACTTACTGTTTATTTACACGCAAACCTAACTCTGCACAACAGTATTAACCCTGAGTTAAAGAGATCAGATTGCTTCAACGAACCCTTCATTTCCTCGTATATATTTCCTTAATAATGTATCCCTGTTTAATTCCCCTAAGTAAAATGAATTTCCTAAGATTTTAATCACCTTGTAATTAAATTATCCCACCCCTCCTACAATATACTCACTGTTCTACAAGGAGGTTCAGATGTCAGTTCCTCATTTCATTTGCGCAATATATTTTACGAACAGTACAATTTGCCATTTCATCCAACAATGTCCGATTCGTGCTGAAAATGCGAGTAAAAATAACTGCCTCAGATAATGATAACGAGAAAAGCGCTTTGATTGTGGAAATACAATTGCATCAGCAAAAGCCAAATATGCACGGGAAGATCTGCAGAGTGATTCTTCGCTTAGTAAATCAGATGGCAATGTGCAGCTATAACTTTTGATTTAATGAAAACTTTGCCAACACTAGTAATATCAACTGGAGTTTGCTGTTACAAACGCCAGCTGCGGACATATTGCTTCCGCATCCACAATATGCAAAATGATGATTCGTATTTATTCACTTGGAATGAGTCCATTGCGTTCAGAAGCCCGCAAGAAATTGGTTCCTGTTTATTGTATTTTATTCGCAAATTTGTAAGAACCGAAAAACTGATCATGCATTCTGATCATAATAGGAGCATTAAAATTACTGCACTATGCCAAGATATTGTAACATATTATAAAGTAAATAGAACATTATTTTTTTAGTTAGTGGACACTATTACCTGTCCTGTGATCAGGATTTTAGCCTGGCTAAGAAAATAAAAATTTATTTTCCTTTCTGAACATTGGAATGATGTTATAGTGTCCGCCAAGAAAGTTAATCAATACGAATGCAGAATATTTCTTTCCAACAAAACTACTTGAAACGAATATCACTAATAGAAAGATGTCTAATAATTGTAAAGTGCAATGGTTAAGCATTCAATGGCTCCGATTTGAGGCAACAAGCCGAGTAAATTTTTTTTTATAAACACTCGAACCAAAGCGAAAAATTGATGTGGTCAAATGAACATTTACAAGTATCAGAAATTTGGAATTAATCAATTTTATTTAATATGTACCCCAATTTATCAAAATTTCTACATTAACTTAGAAACCACTCTCAGTAACTTAGATTTTAGGAATGTTTCCGAGGTGGAAAATCTTGCCTAACAAGTTGAAAAATATTTAAAATTATACGTGTAACGTGTAAAATGTATAACATTATACTTTCATAATAAATTTTGACTGTGTGTTATTGAATGTGTGCAATAAATAGTGTTAATATTCATTGTAGAAATGGACTTTTCATTTTGAATTTAAGATCACTCAGAGCGAAAATGGACTAATGCATCCTTGTATAAAGTATATATTTGTGTTTTTTGTTTTTCAGAGAGCTTCAATAAATCGACAGTTAATTGCATTAACTTTTAATCACCTAAATGGTAAAGAAAAAATATTATTTTAGCCGAAACTGAGATGCCCATTTCCTCCATATTGACTTACTTGGGGTTACTCCACTTCTGCTCGCAGCGCCTCATATAACGTGAATTTTTAATGAAAACTTAAGAAATTCGTTGATGGATTTTATGTTTTCCTAGTAATTATTTCATTTTTTTGGAAAAAGCGGGGCTTTCCTATTTCCGGTGATTCACACTGAAACAGAACTTTAATCTTTCGTTTAAGGACTGGGCTGTATTTTTATGCACTACAGTAATTCACGTACTAATACTGATATCTCAAGTCACCAGTTGCAGATAAGCGTACAAAATACCTTCATTTGCATTTTAATTCGAGCAGCCGTAATGAGTTCAAGAAATGCTATCAGCGTTTTATTGCATGGAGTTAGTGTAAATACATGGCTTAAAGGACGTAAACAGGAGACAATTTTCGGTAATGTTCACAACCTATATGAATTGGACGGTGGTAATAAAAGTTTCATTTTACCTATATAATTCAATAATATTTCAGGTTACTTTATATGAACACTAGAAGTTTTTTTTATAAATACTGAAAGATTTTACTTGCAATTTTGCTTTCCCTATACGACGCATGATTTGCTACCTGAATTCCTTGTTACTTGTATAAGAATTATATAATTCGATATTGAAACAGGTAAAATTGTTGTGGATATAAACTTTGCACAAATGTTTCCCACTTATCGCGTAACGCATCAGTTACGTATAAATATTTATGTAGTCGTAATGGGGTCATGTGATTAATAAAACACATTGTTTATCGTACATATGGTAACTAGAGAGCTGTTTGCCATCAATTATACCGGCAAAGACTTCACATTCTAATACCTCATAATTAATTACACACGTCACTGTGAGTCTGGTTATCCTTGTAATTTCATAATATTGAAATACAAATAGTAGAATGATGCTATTACATGTACATAATGCACTAATGTTATCCATTAATTTCCAAAACTACGTACAATTAATGCACCGATATATATATTTCACTAAAAAAAACAATTATGTTAACATAACATCATATGTACATTTCACAATTTGTATACAAAATTATAATGCAGCGGATATTAAATTACATGCGACATTATTAGGATTCCTATAAACAAGTTGATGAATATTTTTATATGTGAAGGATACATATAAATTTGGATCAACAAATCAGATATAAGAGTTCAGTCCCAGAAATTTATAATATTAATCTTCTTCTTCTTCTTTGGCTCTACAGTCTATTGAAGGCCTGGGCCTACCAGGTCGACTGCGGAATGTCATCTTCCATTACACATTCCGAATTTGGAGTGTCACGTGGTCAGCGTATCGATTCTGCAGGAGTTATAATATTAATACCTACCGATAAATTGCATTCCTCAACTGGCATAAGAGGTGCCTGTGGAAGTTTTCTCTCGCAGGCATTTGACTATGTCGGAAATACATCGTGCTCTCTGTTTTTTTTTTCAAAGTTCTCACATGCCGAGAGACCTTCACCTATTTTGGGAGGTTTATGTACTGGGGTTGAAGACCTTGGGCATAAGGCAAGAGTTGTCCGCTAATCCCATTGGTGGAGCCACGGAGAAGGGAATGCTGCGACCTCACAGCTAACTCGTCTCCCGTCATTCGGAAGGGCGTGAGAATAGTACCCAATAACCTGACCTACCTGATGCAGGTTTTCTAGAGTTTTCCCTGCATCTCTTTAGGTGAAACACCGGGTGAGATCCTTAAAATATAGCCCGGGGGCCCAAGTCAACCCTGGGCTACCTTGCTCTACCTTCCGCATCCCCCCTTTTCGATTCCTCAGTCATCAATATGCACATTTAATTTGTTATCAGCGTTTAACATTAAATTGAACTGTGAGTAGATTTCAATTAGAATTTTTTGAAAGAGAATAATAAAAATCGTTAAATTAAAATTGCAGTTATGTAATAAAACTGTGAATAAAATTAAACATGATATTTGATATTTATATAATATTTAAGTACAATGTAACTGAATAAAATAAAAAGCGAATAAGTCTTAAAGTATAGTTTAATAAAGCTTATATTGTAACGTAAACTCTATTATCGTTACGCTGCCACGGCTTTGCTCCAGCCTCACACGTCTTTAGGTAAAAATAGGGCGCCAGGTTATTTCTTAAATAAAAATTACCAAAAATTAGTTAATAAGAAAGAAACATTTAACCGAGACAAGAGATATAAGTCGTCACCAAAAAATTACTCATCCCTTCGCTAGGGCCGAAAATACTCAAATCCAACTCAATCAAATTCTACGTCCGTTTCGTCATCTCACCGCATATTTCTGTGCCTTTTTCGAGACTCAAACAGATTTAACTCAGTTTATCAAAAGGGATGTACATATGCAAATGAAGTTAACCAAAATCAGCCTTCAAGTTTATTAACGAATTATTTTGATAGCTATATAGCCATATTAATCATCTTCTTTCTTATCTGGTTATCATAAAAACATTAAAACTTAACTAGCAAAAAAAATGTAAATACTAATACTAGACAGTGTAACGTACACAGTAATGTTTATAACATATGAGGAAGTACTTGTATGTACAATGCATTTGTTAATGTTTTAATTATAATCTGAAATGAAATAGTTGGATGAATATGACTCTATAGTTGAAAGCTACCAACAAATTTTTAATGACCTTGGAGACTGTTTGTGGTTGTCAAATTCATTTACATAGATTTATTATATATGTTTGCTTTGTGAAATAATTCCTACCCATTAGAGATGAACATGGCAGTAATGTGCCAAAAGCTCCGTTAAGCTTGCACTTTTTCTTATTCACGAATAAACATTAAAACAAACTAACGATATTTTTGGTATTATTATATCCTGTAAAATGAAATTATAACCATTAAAAAGTTTTATGTAGTTGAAATTTAGACAAAATTGCATTCTGAGAAGGACTAGCATGATTGATAAAACTAAGTAGACGGTTGTGGTAGGAAACAGTAAAAAAAAAATATTTAAATATATTGGAAATATTTTTAGAATGTCAGGGCCAAATAAGAGTATTCTAATGGTGGTAACGCCACATTAATAGCATAGGAAGGTAATACAAAAAGGGCGGCGGGGGAAGGGAGAGCATATTGCAAGCATAAATTTGTAACGTGGGGGGAGGATTGTTATACTTCCTCTCGTGGTAGTTACTCCGGGTTTCTATTCTACCGAAGAGCAAGCTTGTCAAACATAAAGTCCAATAAAATTTTTCCTCCCGTCGTATTTAAGTTCATACTGTAAATTCTGAGGACATCAGATATTTTATATTAACTTTTTATGAAGAACTCGAAACAGGGACTCTTTCGAGCTGTAAATCGTGTTGTACATGTCATAGAAACATTTTATATTGCAAGCTTCAGTAGAAGTAGATCTGTCCCTATTATGTAATATCTATTTCAAGTTTTTTACGAATTGTTACTTTGGCCTATAAATGAACTTGCTCAATTCACGATAAAATTTCCGCCAAGGGAGGTATTTTATAGTTCGTGATGTTACACTTATCCTTCTTTTCTCATTTTATATTTTACACCAGTGACATTCAAGCTACGGTTGATCTATTTTTGCCAGTTTTTAATCGATTAATTTCTAGAATCATAAATCTGAAAGAATTGTTTCAAATCGTGTATTATCGACGAAGTTTACAAATTATTTAAAGTATTCGTAAAATATTTTAGAAGGCAAACTCGATATATATCATTAAAAGTTCAAAATAAATTTTTAAAATAATCATATTTAAGGCACATCATTAGAAAGTAAAGTCAAAGACATCAAGTCGCGGAATTCTCTTATGTAAATCTTATATATATATATATATATATATTCTACCCACTAAAAACACCTCCCTTTCCAACGATGACTGTGTGTATCTTCCTGTGGGACCGTCGTTAGACATTACTTCACAGGAAGCAGTCGTAGCGTCAAGCTCTCTCTGTCTCCTTTAAACATTATTATTTCTCTCTTTTTCGTAATTTCTTAATCTTTGAATAACTGTAGAGGCATATGCGCTTACTTTATTCCAGGTATTAAGTGAAAGCAGCATATTGGGTACCAAATTATCTGGTGTTATTGAAGTTCCAATATCGCTTTCTAATGCTCGTCTCCCATATGAAAATCTCGAGCAACTGAAAAACACGTGTTCTGGTGTCTCATTAACTCCACATTCAGGGCATGCAGGTGAATTATCTATGGCAAACCTGTAGAAGTATGCCCTGAAGCAGCCGTGACCGGTCAAGAGTTGAGTAAGATAATAATTCACTTCTCCGTGTTTCCGATCAATCCAGTCTTTAATTGATCTTATTAACCTATGGGTCCATCGGCCCGTATATATATATATAAATTAGTGTGTTTGTATGAAGCGCAAAGAAATATTTAATATGGAACATCTATAGCAAAAATCCTACAAGGTGCTTCCTAATATGTGTTAAACTAACACCCTCTAAGTTGTTAATAATAATTACTGGAAACTACAGAATATGAACGGAAACGTTGCACCATTACTTTGTAGACATTAACAGCAATACCTTAGTAAAAGTAACAGATTGTCTGTTTCTGTAGCATCTTTGAGAATTAAAACACAACTGATTGAATGTATTCACTCTTCTGATCCCTGCAAAGATATTCAAGTTTACCTGTATAGGCTTCAACTACAAACATAATGAAATCGGCTATTTTCGTTTCTAACTCATTTACATATATTTTTACATATTCGTAATTAAATATTTTAGATGTATGCTGTAACAGTATAAAAATTGAAATATACTGATTTCCCTTATCAGGTCCCTTGGTTTTGTGATTATCTTTGAGGCGCCTCTGCATATGCAGAATTAATACGACTGTCGTCCATAATTTGAATAAAACGATCCGCGTGGTTCAAAGCCGGACGCCGATAAGGGAATCGCCAGGACCGAGTAGGAGTGTCCTGGCTTTAGATAAAGATATGCGGGGTTCTATTGATAAATCTTCAAAACAACCTGTAATGCATATTTCATGTTTTCTATTTGTTTATTTGATTGCACTAACATTAAAAAAGTAAAATTACATTTACATCTTTTATGTTAAATTATTTTATTTACCGACACATAGACGTGTACATACTTGACTGCAAAACCTAAACTTAAGTTTATTTTAATTATTGACCAATCAATTGTGTTTATTTTTTTACGTACGGACTGGAGACATTGACGAGCTGATTTATTTACATTAAATTATGGATTAGACACTCATCTTCATCGTTGCGTCAATATCTATCAGTTTGGAATTTGCTACGGGGAACCGCGACTTTGTTCACGTAAGTCGAACAGAATTTTTTGATACAAATTACAGCTCTATAACACTGATTTTTCTTGGCCAATTAACCAGTGTCCTTTGGAAATAATTCTGGACGTATGACGGAGTAACGATTCATTTCTGGAGTTCATTACGAACGGTTCAGTTTCGTCTAAATTATTATTGTTTTGAGTTATTTATTTTACACATCATTCTAAAATACATTTTACGGACTACAGAGGAGGGGGAGGGAGAGAGGGAGGGGTAGGGGGTGATGGGGAGGGAAAGAGGGGGAGGGAGAGAGAGGGGGAGAGGGAGAAGAGAGATGGGGAGAGAAAAAGAGGAGAGCTACACACTGCTAATACTCCAGATCATCGCCGCACCTACTCCTAATGAACGGCACAGTTGACACTGATTTATAATCACAGCTTTTTGGTGAATTCACGTACTTTTACTGTGTAATTAGGAGATTATTATTTCAATATCTGGCCTCATACAAACTTTTTATTCTACAACAATTCAATTAGCATTTTCTTCTTGTTTTAGGTGGAAATGTGTCATAATTTATGGAGAGAGCTGAAATGAAGTATTTTTCAAGTGTTTCCTGTTTAAATTTGAATATGTACGATATTCTTTATTTTCCATACTGCAGTAAAAGTAAAAGCTGTTGATTTTACGGTATTCAGACTTGCAAATTCAAACAAAATATAACAATTTATTCCATCATTACATTGAATACCTCAAATTCTTATACCTGTACGAGGATAATATATTTCATTAGAAGAATATATTTATATTATCGATCAAATCTTTCGTGTTTTATTTTTTATTAAAATTATCATTTATATTTTTTAAGCATAAGTTTCAAACGTTGTTTAAAAATATTTATGAATGTGAGAAAGCACCAATGTTGATAACTTTGATTGTTGTTTTAACTTCTCCGCGCCATCTTGAGGAGGCTAGATATCTTACGTAATTATTAAAAAGTCATCGATTTATTATTTATTAACTACTCCAAGCAGTAAATGTTTTACAAACTTGAAATAAAAGAATTTGTTTCTCACTAATAATAATTGGGCTCATCACTCTCAAACTTATATCCATATAGAATTCGTTAAGTAATGTTCCAGCTAAATAAAAATTAGAATAATGTCTCCAACGTCGGAAATTTCCTTTCTATTTTTACAGTTTTTACCGCCAGAATGAATGCATAACCCCTGTTGTGAAATCAGAATTTACGGTAAACACTTGTCGTTTATATTAAATTAATAATTAGGTAAATATTTGGTTTGCAGTGGAGCAGCACATCGACATTAATTTACATTTAAATATGTTTACAATTGGATTAGCATGGACAAATAGGCTTTATACAAATTGACATTAATTTCTTTAATTATATAATAAATTATTTAGAAATGCGTGCAATTGATTATTGGTTACTAATTAGTGATGGTAATAAATTGTGACTAAAGTAATGATAATATAACATTAAATTGAATTATTTTGTACTCAAAATGCAGTCAGTTACTGTCCAAACACCTTTCTACCAATTTTCACCAAACTTGCAGAAAATCTGAGAACTACAACTTTCTTTAAAATTAAAAGTTATTACTCAAGCTCAGAAAAATGTACACTCAAAGACTCGCATGATTTTACTCGAGGTACAAATAATGCCCACTTAGTGGGGAACGAAATTGGAGTGAGAAATAAAAATTATAAGGAATTTTAGGCGCTGCGTTCTATTGTGCTTATGTTTAATATACAGACGGGAAACGCCTCGATTGGAAATTTGCACGAAAATGTTCATTTGTCGCAATGGAAAAGAAACTGGGAATTATTCTGGTACTTCATGTGTCCTCGACTTTATGGTAACAATACGTATATTGCACTTTCAAACAACCAAGCAGGCGATCATATTACGTAATGAAAAACGTAGGTGAGAAAGAGGAGCTCTTTTAGGCGTATGACATAATTTACGGAGAATATGAATTCGTTACAGAACGCTTAAACTTCCGAGAAACGAATAACACGTTCCTATTCTCGGTCTTGAGATTGACGATATATTAAAATGGGACAACCATATCTACAATTTATCGTCCAAACTTGGCTACACTGTGATGATATTGGTGCTGCACAGCGATAAAACTGTCGTGCAAATGATATACAACGCTTATTTTCTTTCGCCTATGTATTGCAAGAATAGCAAATTTTAGTCATTCATGGCGCGTGTCAGACATATTGAAAAGACGAAAACGATCTGTGAGAACAACACGTACCGCTGGTGTTAGTGTTTTTCATAAATTTCTAATTTTCATGTTCTAATAATTTTTTAAGAAAACTACTTTCGAGCAATATCAGTGCATTAAATGGGACTAGTCATCACGACAATATCAGAACTATCATATGCACCGAATAACTTGTTAATTAGTGTGAATCGAATAACGGTCTCCAGATCATACAAAAGATATCACAACGGAGTTTATTCGTCAATCGTTGTTCACAGTTCTTGTTTGTAAAGATTTATATCTTGTCTCGAGTTCGTGGAAACAGTGAAGTAAAAGCTTTCAACGTAAGTATTACTTGCTAAAACTATTTGACAGTTTCTGTAAACTTCGAGACGCTATTCCACATTTCATGCATGACATGAATTGGTGTACGAATTACTGTTGAGAAAATACAGCTTTTCTGAATCGACATTATATCTCTCATATACGTCAGGAACTAAATTTCAAATTGGTCACAATAATTATGCATTTTATAACCCTTCAACAATATTAAGAAATCAATATATATATATACAATGTTTAACTTATGTATAGAACAGGCGATGAAAAATGTTAAAAGGGAATACGGAAAATGAATCATATAGCAAAGAAAAGAAATAAAAATCTTACGCTTTGCCACGATATTGTAGTACAAGGGGAATCAGAAAAAAAGACTTAAAAACCATAATAAATAGCATGAACGGAGTCCCGTAGAAATAGTTCAATATGAGGATTAATAGAATAAAAACCGATGAAATGGAGTGTAGTGTGATAAACAGTGGAATAAGAAAGAGTGTTAGATTGGGAAGGGATATTTTGACGGAAGCTAAGGAATTCTGCTTCCAGGGAAGCGTAATAACTAGGGATGGTAGAAGTATAGTAGGATAGCACAGGCTTTCGCGGAAAAGAGGAATTTACTTACGGATAATATAAGTGTGAATATTAGGAAATCGTTGCAAGAATAATTCGTACGGAGATGGCGTTATATGGGTTCGAAATGTTGACGATAGGATCTACAGAAATGGAATGAATAGAAGGCTTTGAGATGTGGTGCTAAAGGAGGATGCTGAAAATAATATGGGTGGAGGAAGTTGTACACAGAATAGGGGGAAAGCGAACAATATGGAGGACCACTTGCAAGCCTTTGTTTCGCAAACTTGGAATTTTAACCTTGCCTTGTACGTATATTCTAGAAATTTTAAAATTTGTATGGGGCAACATCAATCTATATGCTGTAAACGGTTCAAGCCATTTGTACAACACAAGAAATCGCTCTCAGCTCTGTGTTGAAAAACATCATCTAAGTCTTTTTGAAACAAGCATTCATTATTCCGGTATAAATCTATACAATACTCTGCCGGAAGAAATAAAAGCTTTAAAGGTTCAAAAATTATTTATAAAGAGTTGTAAATCTCTGTTAATGAATGGAGCGTATTATTCACTGAAAGAGTTCGTAGATAGGAAGGACTAAACAGTTTTCTGGTGTCCTATAAAATTCTCCTATTATTTTAGAATTTAACTGCTGACTTATTTTCTTTTTCATGTTTGACGGGAACCTACGCACGATCTTCTGCTGCCTCCTACGACGGCTGAAAATTGAAGATTGAATTTTACCTTCCCTCTTTTTGTCCTTCAATTCTTAATTATAAAATTTTGTATATTTCTTGTAATATTATATTTGACGTATCCTATTTCCTCAACCGAGGACTAATGGATTGAATAATAATAAATCTAAAATCTATATCTAAGCGTTGGCCAAGAGAAGAAGGGATAGATTAATAGACTAAGAAGGAAGTGGGTTATGCTAGTTATGATGAAATGAGGAAGCTTGTGCAAGATAGGATGCATCAGACCAGTCTTAGGACTGAATCCTACAACAACAACGCTAGATATATATAACATAATATTAGTTTAACAAAATCTTACGAGATTAACCATGAAATAAAATTATATATAACTTTTATTAGAAATAGTTTGAAGCTAGGTGAACTATAAATTATGTTTCTTGAATTTTTTGTAGATTAAACTAATTAGATATAAATATATTACCGTGTATACTATTTCAATTTATATATTCACAAATGTATCCACTGGGCATATTGCAATTATTTGAATGTAGACTAAAGCTGAAAAAACACAATAAATGCACAAAACTGTGACGTGGTTCTAATGTTAATGACTGATTGGTTTATGTTTTCTCGGAAATTGAACGAAGTAAATGCTCGTAAGAGAGAGAATATATTTATTAATAGAGAATTTTTATCTTTAAAACTGATAATAAAATAATTTCATTTCAGTTAAAGAACAAACGAAGTGCTCCACTTTGAAGAGAAATTTATTTCTCCTTATAATTAAAAAATCTTCAGCTTTGTTATATCTTCTTTCCTGAACAACAATTCGCTACACTCACTCTATATTCGATCACCTAATCTTTTATTTATCTTATGAATTAATCGGTTCATGTAATAAAACACACATGACAAATTAAACAGCTAGCACAATGTCATTGTTAAGATTTGCTTGTTTAATTACACGTCATACATTATAATTTTTTCATGTTGACTTACCCCAATATGTTGAGTACATTCATGTACAATTTTTCGTAAAATTTGTCATGACTGTAATCAAAATAACTCCTGCTTTTGATTTTATGATTGATTCATTTTGAATTTATTTGTTTGAGTACTGGTAAATAAATATTTTAACGAAAAATAAAGGTATCATACTATTGTCTTTGAAAATGGAAGTGCGTAGTTTAAGCCTTTCTATTTCTGCATTCTAGTAACTGCGAAGCAGGTTTTTCTAGTTCGCTCTCTCCCTTTCCGAGTTTTTGTTTAGAATTTCTCCAGGTGCATCGCATATCACATTAGCTTGAACCCCAGGCAGCCGTGTGTCACGATTCCAGTGGTGCTACCCCAAAATGAACCCAAGAGGGAGCAAACAGGTCAAAATAATTTTTCTATATATATAGTCAACGTACGCCGTAGCTCAAAATTTAAATAAATTATCAATTTAAGTTCTCAATTTAATGAAATTAAAACTGCAATACGTACCGCGTAAAACAGTGGGAAACAAAGTATTACAATAGTTATAATCAGATATATAATTTAAAACAGGATGTGTCAGAAATCACTTCCCAAATTTGAAATGAAATAACTGCGAAATAGAAACAGAAAGGTGAAACAAGTGATCTGGAATTTATTATACACTGTATTTCGTTGTTGTTTTTTTTCACGAAGGAAACGATTTACTTTTTCCGATATATTGCAATTTTACAGCAATTTGTTGTACATTTCAAGCTCTAGAGAATTCATAGTTCATGCAGGATGGGACACGACCACTGAATTCCTTGAGGAATACTTCATTGGACGAGTTTTTCCTCCGAATTATTCCCGAGTAACAGACAATCGTATGAATTGCCCCCCATATTCCCCGGATCAGAATCCACATGAATTATTCTTGTGGGGCTCCTTGAAAGGCACTGTTTACCCTAAGAACCCTTAAACATTGAAACAGCTTGAAGAATTCATATGTGCGGTATGTGCATTCGTTTCATTAGAGATATTGCAACGGGTAACTTGAACTTTAACCTTCGGTTGGTCATATCGAAACCAGTGTATAATAAATTCAAGACCTGTCTATCCAATATACCACTTATTTCACTTCTCTGTGTTTCACTGCTTCACAGTTATATCATTTCATAGTTGGGGACTCCTTCTGAAAAAAACTGTAAATAAAACAGGCAATAAATCAGAAAAAAATTAGTTTAAGGTAACTTACAAACATGGCGTTTCATATCTTCTATTGAGAAAATTCCACATTACATATTTCAATTAAATATTTTTTTAAAAAAATTGGGAATTCCATGGGCCATGCTTCTTTTAAGTAAAAGCCGAAATGGAACTTGAATTTCTTATCCTTAGTAGAATCCAAAGAATCCTTATTTTAGTTCAATGAGATTAAGAATAAAATGTTATATTCTAGAGCAATGGTTCCCAACGGGGTCAGAGGTATCCCTCTCCGGTGGGCGCTGAAGTGATCTAGGGAGGAGTTTATGGTCAAAGGCAAATTCAAGGGACGTTGAAATCTATCTCCCCCTTCCCCCACCAGGCAATAAAACGAGTCAAAACACGGGTGATGAGAAGATTTACACAAAATGCAGAGTACTGTTCTCACAGGTTCATGATACAATTTACTATAAAATGTGGGGCAGAAGAAGAATAAAAACCTAAAATTTCTGTGCGGTATCTAAGGATATCCGTCGTGGAAGTTCTTAATGAAAATATGTTATTTGTGCAATAACTGTTGCCATAGAAGTAAGTAAGTACATATTTATTATTAATTTTTTACACTCCAGATATTTTTGTGTTATTTCCCTCTAACTGCGGTGGGTTCTGAGCCGACCACAACTAATTATTGTTATTATTTTTACATATAACAACATGTAGACTTCAAAGGTAAAAATAGAGGAAATATGTCGAATTCTTGAAATATCGTTTCGTTCAGTTACAATACATTACCAATGTGCCTGATTTCCCATAAAAATTGAAGTCATGAAACCTTCACGAAATGAAAAACATTTGACCAAAATACATCCCGACAGGAAGAATAAGTACTACATAATATTCCATTGACCTCATAAAGAAACAGAACTTCAGGGATATGGAGAGAGTCAGAGATTGTACTTAAATTTTATGTTTGCTTAATTACTATTAACTGTATATTTCTATTTACTATATACATGATTTTGTTCACTTTCATTTAGGTATATATTGTATTGTTTTAAGTGATTTTGAATTTCTTTTAATTAATAAATAATAAGAAAGATTAAAATTTTCTAATATATTTAACAAATAAATAAATATTAATTATCTTCCTGCTCTTTAAAAATATGTATTTTACAAAATGAATTTACAAATAAATTTTAATATCAATAAAGCAAACTGATTAATTTTTTCTAAGGGGATGGTGGACTCAAATACCTGGTATATATTATTTAGAACACTAATTTTTGGTGGCGATGACCACTGTGGAATTTATTTGACGGCTTTGAGGGATTTATAGTTTATTCCTACGTTATCGTCGACGACATCGGAAATCGTAGGTAGATCTTAACCGAAACCATTGAAGTTATTGAAGCTATAAATCTCTGGAACTGGATGGCCAAAACCGTCACCTTTGAAACCCGTCTGAACATCACGTCTCTGCTACCACCAGGTGTTTTCAGGTCCGCTCAACAACTAAACTAACTTTAATCTCTTTTATCACCTCTGCTTTCTCCTTCAACAACGGCCCTGAATGAAATATTATGAACCACTACAACTACTGTCCTCTCTGCTTGAAAACTTGTTAACAACTTCTCAATAAACGCTGTCTTTGGAATTTCAATTAACCACTCACTAAAATCTTGATTATAACTTTAAAAACTGCTCTTCCTGAATTATTCATACCAAATTAACAATTTATTAACAACAAACTAGTCGATACTCCTACTTAACAACCTAACAGCAACTCTTCCTGACAACAACTAGTTCCTCAATCTTTTTCCACCAACCTCGAAACCTCCGATTTAGCCAATAGGAATTATCTTACTTTAACGAGTTCCCAATAAGGAGTTCACACGTCTTGCCCCAAAGTCGCGAAAACTCACGCACCAGGCTATTGCACTTAATGTGGGAAAATTACAGACGTGTCAAAATTTTGGTTCGTTTCCATCCAATTTACGATCTGGCGAGCGACTTCTAATCCCTTTTACAGGCGGTCTCTTTAATAGTTATTATTCGGCCCTGGTATCAGGCGTGCATTTTGGCCTCCACGTGTTCCGCAACTCGGAAAAAATAGTTTAACAAATTTATGTTAATTAAAATGAAAGAAATTAATCTTTTTCATAATTTAGTGAACATGCCGTCACTACTATGTGGCTAAATACAATACCATTAATATCAAACAGGATAATTATTGTTTTCTATTATCTATGACATCATTATAAGCTAGATGTCATCTTTGAATCCATCACTTTTAATTATTATAATCTCAATAGTTATAAAAGTTAAACGTTTTGATGGAGGCCTACATTTATGAAGAAACGGATTGAGTATTAATGTTATTCATTGATTTAAATATTACAATAGTCGTCTTTCACTAGCTTAACATCCCACCCTTCCAGGTCCTTTGAATGCCTTCAAAGGGGAAACGACACCACGTGGATGACCCTCATGAAGTTTTTCAATCTTAGGAAGGAGAAGAACCGTGAATATATTTCTCATATTTAAAAAAACTGAAGTTCAGGATTACATATGCTCCTGAAATGATCGTCCGCGTAGTGTAATCTCTAAATTATTTACATAGTTGTGTGTATTTGTTCAGAGCGTGCACTTTACAGTACGTTGAGTTGTACAAACAGTAGAATGAAGTACACACATTCAGAACAAAACAATGATTGTTGGAGATCGCAGGCAAAGTATAATTCTGTTTTCGTGCATTAAATAATCTTGATGGTGAGCGTGTGTAAATTTTAATGCAGTTCTAGAGCTTTTAGAGCATTTTTACGGGTAACAGCAGAAACATATTTTGTGAAACTAAAATATAGAACACCAGGGAAAAAAATCTTTGCTTCTATACACAGCATTAAAATTGGTAGGATTTAAATTCGTAATAACCAAAGCAGACGTAAAGTTGAAAATACGCCAAAATCTCTTTTCGTAATTGAGTAAAATCCATCCGTGAATTCCTGTTACACACACAGTGCTGGCTGGATTGCCAGCGATCGGAAAACCAGCAAAATCGATTTAATACTTTCTATGAACGGCGTAACATGTAGCATTTTATTAATTAAGAGGATTAACTAAATACGGAATAACGAGGTTTTAACTTCACCCGGCGTGGCAGGTTTTTAATTTATGAGAATTGAAGCGCCACATTTGAGCTGACAAACTAATACGTAAATAGCAAAGAAATTTGCTACTCATTTCAAAATATATTTTCTGCAACTGTGTTATTCCAGAGTATGTTTTTCGGACACATTTATTTTCATTAAAGAATTAATAATATAGACACACACTCACACAGAATTTCTGTATATAACAGCAAAATTTTAAAATATTTGTAGTGTACACATAAGTAATTGACTGGGGGAAATATTAATATTTACATTTTTGTAGTCTCCAAAAATTAGTTTATTACATTTGTTTTGCGAGCGGGAGTCTCTCGAGGTTCATTGAGAGAAGAGTATTATATTTGCTCTCCGGGGTTTCGGAAGTAATTGCAGATTGAAAAGGAAATTAAAATATTGTGTACAATTATTATTGTCTTAGCCGTTTTTTATTGTCGCATCAACCCAAGTGTTATTAGCGAACCAACCAACTACAGTTCTTACCGTTGATGCATCATAAAATAATGTTAAAGTATCTTATTTTTGTCTTCTTAAATTACGACACACAAGTGAAATTTAGATGCTGCATAAGAAAAATAAGGTGAACAGCAGTCCAACGGGGTCCGGATTTATAATTTGAGGTTATCAGGAGAGTGGAAGGGAAGGATGGATGGAGTGATTGGAAATTACAGATTTAGTACCTAAACGTAATATATAATTAAATAATTTTTAGTAAAAAAGACATTGCAACATCAGTTTTGAAACAATGCAATTTGTCATACAAAAACTCAAAGGGGAAATATTGCACATCAAAAGCACACGAGATTTTATGAAAAATTAGTCTTATAATATACAGTAATAATATTATTGTTAGAACTTGGGTTCCGCTTCTTAGTATTTATTCGACCGACTCTAATTTAATAAAAGACCGGTGAATTAGTGCAGTTGAATTGCTAGTTCTCTCATTCAGTAGTGACGCATTCCGTTTTACTAGTAACAGTTAACCCGAATTAACCCAACCGTGACGAATCTAAAGCAGGCAGCCAGGCATGCGTTAAACGCGGGCCCTTTGACATTTCTATTTAGAAAATAACGCCAAACAAAGACATCCTCTGCTGCGTTTTAGTTTAACAAACTCTTGATATACTGTGTCTGACCGCTTGTTGTTCACACATATCGGGTTGTAAATTGGTAATTCCTATTTCAAGGTTTTCTGCTGAAAGTTCTCAGATCAATCCTAACATTTCGGAAAAACACATTTTAAAAATTTTAGAGTAATTCAAAATTTCACAGTTAAAATTGAAAATGTTTTGGTTAGTTTTGGTCTTAAACTTATCAGATCTCGTTCTTCGAGACGATAAACAAGTGAAGTACGAAATTTGTGTAAATTGATCAAAGGTGCATGGAATTCAAATGAAAGGAAGTGTCCGTTTTTCACTTATTCGTAGCATTAGCTTGTAAAGAGTGTGATTAGTAAATTGCATGTGAGCCTGGCTTAGGTTACAGGAATGGAGAGATGTCGAGACGGTCCGGAGTTACGACATTTTTCATTCTTGTCTTTCGCCTAAATTAGCTGTAAGCAATCAGTGAATTTCAATTGGAGGATTCCACTTCCTTTCATAATTAAAAATGTAATCTTTGACCAATCATGGATGTATGTTGCCGATTATGTTCCGTAAGCACAGAAGCGGTAAACTTTGTTGAACTTTGTGATAATCTGAAGTTTGACAATTGCCCTGTGTGTCCTAGCACAATCTGGAATTGTATGCATTTCAAGAAAAATTAGAAATTATATATTACAGAACATACAAAAGAAAACTTAACAAATGAAGTACATACAGTAATTTAATGATTTAAAACAAATTATAATAAAATTTACTTTTTATACTGTATAAATTTAAAAATATAGTTTTTCTTGTAATGTTTCAATTAATTTTATTTTTAAATAGTAGATTGTAGATGGCATATGCCCATATCTTAAACTATAATTTTTATTGTATTTGTGATTGATTTAAAGCCAAGGGTTACCATAAAAATTTATATAAAATAAAAAATCCTTGAAGATATTATTACAGTTGATAACTTCATGAGGATTTGTTTCATAATGCTTTGGTAGTTTTCTGTAACTTGTAATGAAGTAAGGTGTTCATTCAATCAGTTGTAATACTCAGTAGAATTACTCTAATTGAGAAAATCCTTTTACGGCGCTAAACAGACAGTGATAACATGTCAGTGAGACGCCGATAAGACGGAGATGAGTTACCCAAATCGTAACAAATCATAATTACAGGGGGTCAGCGAACGTTTACTAGCACCGTGCATTAAACCCTCGGAAATTTTGGAGGACGAGGTAGGGGTATGAGAAGAGGTTACCTAGAGAGGAGACGAAGTGGAGAGAGGTCAATTAGAATGGAGTTTTGAACAAGGAAAGTGGAGCGAAGATGACGTAGAGAGAAAGTCAGTTGGGTACGTAATTTTGAAGAAGAAAAGTATCAGGGGAGACTGTGGCAATTAGACCACCGCAGGCTAGAAAATAAAATCTGACTGGAGTATTTGAGAAGATAATGTGGGAGATTGGACCACGAGAGCAGACAAATTAGACTGAGCGTAGCATCAGAGAGTGAGTGAGAGGGGGCAGGAATAGTTTGTCGCCAGTGACAGAATTTTGTCATTAATCTCTTGATGCAAACTGAGAAAAGTCGGACTCCAGGCAGTGGAAGATAGCATCGCCTGTTCACCTAATCGCCAGACCAGAATTATTCGAAATAAGCAAGGACATGCAGAACCTACACCGAGACGCAGACCAGGTACCCGTGCCGACAAAGGATGCAGCGGCTTACGAAAACAACAATCAAGTGTGTTAGTGCCATTGCATCAAATTGCGTATGAAAAATTCCTACTGCTCAACAACGACCTTGCAATAGTTACGTACTGAATTTTAAATCTGAGGTAGCCGTGTATTCTAATGGACTCAAGATTAATAATAGTTATATCTGTTTTAATAAATTAACTTTTTAAGTGTTATCTTAATTTTTTCTCCAGTTTCTTGTATGTAATATTTGCAATATTCGAATATTAAATGCTAATTTGGCATTAAACTTCTAAGACCCTTGTTTAGCCGAACTTCTCCCAAAATCAAATAATATTAAATGATTTAAATGAGTAATTTCGAATTGTTTCGTATTATTAAAGTCGGTAATCACAACGCGGGGAAATTATATATTTTAAATGCGTTATGTTTGTATTTTGTCACCAGAGCTTCAGATTAATATTTTACTTGAAATATAAATTGTCTCTCTTTTAAAAAGTTTAAGAATGGAAATGTTTTAACGTTACAGACTGAAACTTCAAAAAAATTGTTAAATTTCATTTTTCTTTCGAAACTGTAAGTATTCAAACGAATTTTAATTTGTTGTATTAGAAATATTTTTAGAACCTGAAAAACTGAACCTTTGCATAATATTATTCAAGAAATACGTTACCCTCTTTGAAAAACATCTATGCGAATTTTACTCGGTGGCTCGTTTAATGGATTCGTGGAAGGCGAGTTTGTTTCTGCACTCTCTCTTCTGTATAGATTTCCAATCTCATGGCAACAACCATTACAACTTCCAGGAAAATATCTTTCTCAACGTAATCAACATATGAGAAGAGCTTTTCTATCATATGTGGAGTTACACGAAATTCATTATTTGTAATCCGAAAATTATTTAAACGTTGAACTGTTAATTAGAATCTTAATTTAAATTGATCACAGCTATCGATATTTTTAGTTTCAAATTTGACGGAATTAGTAATTAGAAATGAAGTTATTCGTCAGTGATAAATGCGTAACAATTATATTTTCTTTATCAAGCCTTACATTTTGTATCTCTTGTGGTTTTTGTGTTATATTTTTAAAATAATCGTGTTTTGAAAAACAATTGTACACAAAGTTAGATCACATAGATACATAACGTCAACTATGCAAACAATTTTTAACCCTTGATAAATTTATTTCATGAAATGTACGGTAATTGGAAATTCGTTTGCTTACACACATATATATATATATATATATATATATATATAAGCAAACGAATTTGATGATATATAACGATCAATAGAGAATTTGAACAGTGGTATTCAATATGTAGACATGGTACATGAAATAAAGTTTTAATAACACTCCTCCCACTAAACTTTTCGTAGTAGTTACATATTTTAATTTTATAGATTCTTCAATATATTAGTTTTCCTTGGTTACAAAATTTGAGTGATTTCACACTACCAGCACTCATATATGACATTTATGGAGAATTTTACACTATTATTCCTTCGATTCAATTTAACACAATAGGAAACTAATTATAAACTTGATTAAAAATAAATGAGCTTTTCTAAAAAAGAGTAATTGTATAATCAAATACAAACGATAATACGTAATACAGAGTGTGTCATTTCGTTAAAAAGATTCAATACTGTGAACCTCTCGTATTACTAACAATGAACATGTATATATTTAACATATATGACTTCACCTCAGATATACTGTCATTTATAGTTACTAGGAACGGCTTCCATTTACGATGCGAGGTTGGTGATACTTAACTCGTTTTTTTTTCATGGATGACCAGATGACGTCAACGTATAATAGACATGTTCATAATACTATGATTATAAGCTAAGCATAACTTGACAGCAATCAAACAGCGTGAACTCCTTGCATTATTAAAGGTGTTCCTTATATATGATTATAATTACGTCTTCTAAAATAAATGTATTTCAATGCTTTTACTGCTGAATCCAATTAAATAAGCGTCACAAATTTGAAAGTTATTGCAGGTCAAATCGAAGAGCATGATAATATAGATAGAGCGGCAATAACTGGGCTCGGAACGTGATTGCTTCCTCCACTCCTTTCGGACCGAAGCTCTCTGCACTCTATAAGCGGCTGTGTAAAATCAGTGCTACTTGACTTTCATAATATCTATCTTAAAGCAGCAAAAGTGAAATTGAAGTCTATTTTGCATTGCAGCTGATGAAGTGCCGCCTGACATTGCCACTCAATGCATACAATATACTATAATTCTCTTTGGGTCAAATGATGCTGATGATCAGAGGATTGTAGCAAATAGATTCGCTTTTCGGTTTCGTTGATTCAATTAAATAACTTTTACACATAGAATACTGTCGCAATAATATTAATTATGTTATACGCAGTCAGCATGTTTACTTTGATTCACTTCCTTGCATGCAGTTCATTCAAACAAGTGAAATATTAAAACCGGATCTTTCTGATTACTCCTATTAGTGCTACGTTGTTTGAATACGCTATAACTTGTACTTGCATATTTAATATGGTTCTTCCTGGGTTAATCGGTAGTTGTTGGATTAATTTTTATAATGCCGAGTTAAAGGGTAGACCTGGGATCACGTCTCCTTGTCTCGACTGCCTCTCTACAGCAAATTCCGCGGATAATTGATAAATAGATCCATAGAAAATGACATTCAAATTGTCTGAATCGATAAACTCTTAATCGAATCTCATCCTTTGTATTAGTTTAATATAACGATTTTTATAATTTATTTTATAGTCGGACCGAGTGCGTGGATTATTAGCAACTTCTTACTTTCCGGGGTATTAATTAATCTAATCAAAGCCCTCGCCGGGATTTTAACCTGGAACCTATATGCATACATCTAAATCACAGGAGGTTTTATTCGTATATATATATATATATATATAGATTTGCTTTCTAATAGACTAATACAAATCCTTCACTCATTTGTAGGAACATTCAATGTTGTGAGTACACCCACATGTGTAAATTCCGGATCTAGTCTCGCTAAGGAAACACGGAAGGATTCTATTATTTCAATTGAGAAACGTGGAACTGATTAAACAGTCTCTAGTGCTGAGCCACAGTGAGAACAAAAGAGATTAATATATTCATGAAGTGACGTTGCCGAGCAACTCCCCTAGAATATGCACAACATTGAACCTCAAACATAATAATATGGATGAGCTGTCATACAGCATCAGTGAATTCCTGCACGGTCAATGTAGAGACGAGAGACAGACATTATTCCGCGTTGAACTTTGATAAAAACACATTTTGTCTTTTCCGACTTTTGTTGTAGATAGTTAGTCTGTACTTGGTAGAATAATTACACGACGTACAGTAAGAGGACAATGATATGAAGGCATCGTGTATAATACCACTTCTGGCGGAAGAAATAGTTTATAATATTACGAACGAATGAATTGAGGGAATTACCGACGCTTTTAACAGGAGTCTTTGGATAATTTAGCAGATCTGCACAAAGTGGGTGACCGCAACACTTTCAGCTGTGGACGTTCTCGGTTCAGCTCAGGCGTGCCACGTCTGAATAATTGAAAGGTTGCGGACTCTTAAATTTATGCTCCGTACCACTTATAAGGTAAACAGACTTCCTCCTTCACTATCATCATGGAACTGTCTCTAACACACTCAAAATGGACTGCTACATTTTTCAATTTTACAAGGTTTCTTTTGAATGCCTACTTTAATTGGGGGAAATAACACTCCGCTATGAATCCAATATTCCGTTATAGCGGAAAAAATTAACTAATACAACTCAATTCCTCCTACATGTTCGGTAACATTCTTTTGATGTTGAATATTTTTTGTCAATATATATCTAACTTCTGATGTTAATATTGAAAGCAATGGACCTAGATTACAGAATAGAATTACTTAAAATTTTTAGACTTGGGTTTTACGTTTATAACTGTCTGTAGGCCATTGTAGAGTTCAATATATAAAGCAAAGATTTAAAAACAAAAATTCTGTACTAAAAATTCATAGATGTTATTAAGGCAACCACTTTAGTTTGATGCCATAGAGTTTGTTACTTGTTTGAGTTCAAAACGTCAGAAGATTATTCTTTTCGAAAATTTGATTACTTATCTAAAGGTATAATTGGCCAGAAAATAATATTTCAAACCTTACCACAGAGAGACTTACAATATGAGTTGTTGTGAAAGGATAATTGGAAGTCTTCCCAAAGCTAAAGTATATTAAGTTAATGGAAATTACTTGTATTATGTTACGTTCAAAGTTAAAAGCTTATATTTAAACGCTTTGAGTCACATTAGGCAGGAATCATCGCGACTAAATGTGGAGAAAGAAAGTTAAGTGGTTAGGACCAAAGAAGAGGACTGAGTAAAATAATTAAATCATTTTAAGTGCGCGTAGAATTGCTACGGTTAATTAATTAAAGAACCAAGTTGAGGGACAGATAGAAATACATTAAACTTTTCTGTAACGAAATTTCACGTATAGAAGCCACTGCCCAGTTATTCTTCCTACGGTAAACTCTGCGATTAAGATCAACGTAACAATCGGTGGTATTTATGGATAAATAAATGTAAATGGTATAATTATTAATCAAAGAAGTTATTATTAAATTACATGTCACGGTTTCTGCTCTGATGGATTCTATGCAGGCGAGTGGATAATCAAAAAGGACTTACAATAATAGTTATGACTTTTTGGTACAGTATGTACGAAGAAATATTAGGGAAAGTGATTTGTTGTTCAGTTCAGGGCAATTAAAGATGGACTCAAGATTAAAAGAGAAGGCAGACTCGAGAGCTTTTTCACAGCCGAGAAATGCAGCTGTAATAAATTATAGCAAATTGCGAAGACAAAAAATTAGTCCTGTACTTGCAGGATGTTGCCCGCGTAGCTGGTAATGTAGGGGCCGGAGTTCTTAAAGCAATTGCTTGTAGGGAGGATGGGGAGAAAAAGGGGAAGAGACAGATGTAGGAGGGCAGTTGGTAATAGAGAGGATAACGTGACACTGGCCAATTCATAGTAGAGACTGTGTGTGTGTGAGAGAGAGTGAGAAAAAGAGAGAAAGAATTCAGTCGGTTGCTCGGAGCAGTTTTCAGCTAAGGAACTTGTTGTCAGAGTAAAGTTTCTGGCGGAAGTTCCAGTCTGTGTCTCCTTCCGAAGAAAGACCTGGCAGAAAGAGCATGCATCACGTGAGGAATCAACAACCATCCCCCGACCCCGCGAAAGTTCCCTAACTGTGAATAGTTAATCCTCTGTCTTTCTTGGATATCAATACCTTTTAACTGTCTCTCTTAATCACAGATACGGAATTAAATGTATAATTAAGTGTATAATTTTAATCACAGTTTAAAGACTGCCACGAGCTGCCACTTGCTGTTGATGACTCTACACGACTTCTTGCAAAATTTTAAAGTTCTTATTACTGATAAGCTTCTTGTTATTTTGTGCGTCATTTTATAACAAAAATCATGTTAATAATTTCTGACTTTTAATATAAGCCATGATGTATACCTAACATTTGCTTGTTTTAACGTTTTTATAATCTTGCACAATGCTTTATATCGATAATTCCTTCTTTTAATTTATCGTTTCGTGTCTTCATCACATTTAATTTCGTTCCAGTTGATTTTAGTTGTTAATTTCTTTCTTGTTAAAGATCGAAGGTTTTCCCGGTGTATGTTCTGAATAAACAATTCTTGAGAACGATGGCAGAGTACGCCATCGAAAAGTCGTGGCTTAAACTCCATTTAACCCGGGTGGAAACCCAAGGATTGTTTATTCATAATTTCTTTCTTTTTAATAATTTGCAACAATCTGTAAAGCTCCTCTATCAATATCGTACTCTCAGTAACGATAAAGCAGTGTCTGTGCCTACGGTTGATCGTCATTTCTTGTTAATCTGCTTCTTTTCATGGTGTACTATCTTGGTGCCCGGCGATGCCAAGGAATTCATTTAAATTAGTCCGATACACTATTTAATTAGACATTAGTCTCTTTGGCAACACGTGAGCGAGTGCGTCACATTTTTTTAATATTTACCCTTCCACGCCACCTACTTTATGAGAGCAAAATTTCATCATAGCCACTGTGATGAATCAGTATAATAATCGACTCACGAAATCATCTGGAACCTTACATAAGCACAATGCCTTAAAAATAGTTTAAAATGTACAATACCGAGAGGGACATGGTCAATAGCACTAATAGTGAAAAATATTTATTTGATGCAAATATCTGTCGTTAATATGCATCTTAAATTTCCGTAATCTCCACCTTCGACTCCAGGGATGAAACTAGTATCTTAATCCTACAGTTGCTTCTTTCCAGATAGCGAGGAATATGAGGCTCCTGGCGTATAAATTTGTGTGCTGCGCACACAGGCACAAATATACACTAAAAAGTAAATTATTTTGATAAACCACCTCTATGGGCTAATAACCGTGAATATATGCATATCTGGAAAAAATTAAATCAAGCGTGGGCGCCTCTGACCTTTAATTAATTTGCTCTACGAATTTTAAAACATTTTTCGTATTTACAAACTAGTTAAAAATTTTCATTACATATGATATATAACTGCGAGTGTGAAATAACATTTCATTTAAGTAATGATAGCTTTTATACTTTCGCGAATGTCGCATTGGATAAGTGACTTACTGTAAAATCCGTCTCGGGCGCCAAGGTCACAATACTCAATAATTTCCATTGCGACTTATGAATGGTTTTGCATTGTTATTAACTAATTAAAAATTATCTACATAATTATACCCATTCCGAATAAGGCTGGAGCTGATAGATGCGAACAGCACAGAACAATTACTTTAGTATCCAATGCAAGCAAAATATTAACGAAAATAGTATATAGGAAAATGGAACGTCAAATAGAATGCAAGTTAGTAGAAGATGAGTTTTGTTTTGGGACGAATATAGGGACAAGAGAAGCTACATTGACTTTGCGATTCATTTTAGAAGGCACGATACAAAAAAACCTGCCTACGTTCATGGCATTTGTAGATCGTTTGATTATGTGAACTGGAACACGCTATTAAGGATTTGGAAGACAACTAGAATAAAATATCGAGAAAGGAGGCTAATACATAACCTCTACAAAAGACAGGCAGCAGTAATTGGAATAGAAGACCAAGAAAAGAAAGCAGAAATCAAGAAAGGAGTAAGACAAGGATGCAGTTTGTCGCCCATGCTGTTTAACTTATATATAGAAAAGGCGATGAAGGAAACGAAAACGGAATATGGAAAAGGAATCATATTGCAAGGAGAAGAAATAAAAAACTTATTGCTTTGCCGACGATATTGTAGTATAAGGAGAATCAGATAAAGACTTGGAAACCATAATAAATGGCGTGAACGTAGTCCTGGAGAAAGAGTTCAATATAAGGATTAATAGAGGCAAAACCAAGGTAATGGAGTGTAGTATGGGAAACAGTAGAATCACAAAGGGTGTTAGATTGGAACGGGATATTTTGAAGGAACCTGAGGAATTTTGTTACTTGGAAGCATAATAACTTAGGATGGTAGAAGTATAGTAGACATAAAGAGTAGGATAGAACAGGAAAGAAAGGTTTTCCCAAATAAAGAGAAATATGAGTATGAATAATAGGAAATCGTTATTAAAAATGTTTGCATGGAGCGTGGACGATACGAGTTGGGGAAAGGAAAAGAATAGAAGCCTTTGAAATGTGGTGCTATGGGCGAATGCTGAAAATCAGATGGGTGGATAGAATCACTAACGAGGAACTTCTAAACAGAATAGGGGAAAAGCGAAGAATATTGACAATTTTGAATTGATAAAAATTTTGAAAGGAATAGATGCTTCGTCCAGCCCTTGTGGTAAGTAACCTGAAACATTAGTACCAAGTGAAAGATTATTTTATAAAGATTGGAAATTCCTTACAAAACATTGGAATTGTTTGAGCATTAAAGGATTGGAAAATAATAATTCTGGTAGGGCCGAAGTGAAAAGAATGGATTTTTGAATATTAATAACTTCTTTTGTTAAGAATGTGCTACTTCGGAAACTTCAAATATTACAGTAGTTTGTAAGCTAAAGTACTAAATTTCAAAATACTCTTCTTTTTAATGAAAAAGAATAATAGTTAAAAATGCAACAAAAAATATTTAGTAATATATCAAACAAATAATAATTACTTTCTTATCTTTAATTTAAATATTTTTTATACTAAATTTATTATGCGATTCATGTATACATATGCATGAGAAATAAAAAACAGGCAAACTTGATAATAGCATTTTAGAAGATATTATTTAATATATATATATATATATATATATATATTCAATAGTGTACTTAATTTAAAATCCGATACTTTACAGGCATCGATAACGGGGTTCGAAAACTAGCACTAACAAAGTATATGTTTCTTCCTATAACGAACGACATAACCAGTAAGTAAGTACGTTCGATTTCAACTAAATAAATGTAGTTTGATTAAGTTCAGAAATAGTCTTATACAGTCACTGGTATGTCGAAAGTTTTTTTGAAAAATTTATTTATTACGGTCGCATCGACTGCCTGGTCATTAGCGACCACAGTGACAACTATTTACATGTTATTATACAATTATATACACATTATTAACTATTTTGAATTTACATAATAAAATACTGGTAACATCCATTTTTCTTCTCGTTACCACTAATTATTTATCTTCTTTGCATTTGATTTTTAGATTTTAACAAAAGAGAACACAGAATACAATATATTTAAATTAAATCAAAAATATTACTGTCAAAAATTAATAATGTCTTTTTGGTATTCATGGGAGTCCAAAATAGATTTGTAGTTTTTGTCTGTATTGGTGGTATTTGGGGCATTTATTGATGATATGGTCTATATTTAAGGCGGAATTACACAGATCACAAGACTGAAGGTGGGATGGATCTATCCAGTAGATAAGTGTGGCTTCATTTGCAGTGTCTATTTCTTATTCTGGTGATGGAAACCTGTTCCTTCCTTCCAATATCTGTGTTGTTTTAGAAAGGTTTATTTATAACTTTTCGACTTTAAAGAGCATATATCTCTGTTAGCTGCTATTAATGTACGGTACAATTCTATGATAAGAATTATGTAACGCTTTGTCCTTACCGGGTACTTTGTGATATCAAATTTGTAACATATGAAAAACATTTCGTCTAGTATGTAGTTTGGTTCTTTAATACTAACACGTATATAGGAAAGAGATCTATAAAAGTCCAATAACCATTCTCTGGAATTTTTGACGAAGTAGATGGTGAAAAGTTATGATAAGAAAAATAATTTAACCTAATTTACAATACTGTTTGACGTCATAATTACGAAGATTGAACTATAATATTTACGAATATTATTATGGAAAAACTGGTAACAAGCTATAAGAATGTAGCTGTTACATTTTCTTCCCATACTAAGCATTACTTCGTAAATCGGTCACAAATGTTTTTTTTTGTTCCTACGATGTTCTAACGTGTGTAGTTATTTGCCATTTAAAGCCCAAGTGTCAGGCGGGTTGCTTATCGAAAGAACCTCTCCTTTTCCTTTTGCGAAGATTGTTTCAGTAACTGCCCCTTACAATGTGTCGCCTGAAGACACTATGGGAGGTCTTGTTGCCTGAGACCAAGAAATGAATAACGCGGCTTTTGGTAGCAATCTGTGCTTGAATTGACTGTGTGGTCTTGTAACGTGTCTGAGTTATACGCTTCCCTCCCATCCGTGCCCTGTGGCAGTTGCTTCCTGCAGCAGTTATTACTGTATATTGCTCTAGTTTGAGTTCTGCGGCAGCCTCGAGCCATCTATTACGCATTCTATCGGCTGCAGTGTGCACGAAACATCTTGTGTTGTTTCACTCCCTGTGAAACTGCGGCGGAAACTTACTTTCGAGGGATGATTTTCGAAAACTTACTCCGTGTCGAACGGTATTCAGAAATAATAAATAGAGCCTATTATAAAGCTACACATTAGTAATTCATAATAAAATTTCACAAGTTTTCTAATATTGTAATAAATCGTTTAACAAGGAGAGTCAGTTTGGGTCGACCTTGGATAGGTTCCCACCGATTATGCTGCACTTTCTAAAATGTGTTATTAATTATATAAATATTATATCTGAATAATGTACAGTTGAAGCAGCTGCTTTCCTAATAAGTGTAAGAATTAAGAGCGCTATTAATAATTTTATTAAGTGTTCGAGGGACTCGCAACTTATTTTGTGTTAGCTATTAATGGCTGAAAGAAAAAGTTTCTAATACGTAAGAAAAGAGATTCACAACGTGACGGGCATGAAAAATAATAATGGGGAAATTGAACAATATAGGATCAATTTCTAATACATTGGGCTAGCACAGCGAGCAACGAATTAATTTTGTTTTAAATGTAATTCAATAATGATATTTTATTTCGAGTTAAGACCCGTATATTATTGTTATTAATTTTGTGAAACTAGCCTCAATATAGGCTGGCCAGACTACTTTATTGTTTGGCCGCTTCCTCAAATATTTTGAAACTTATATTTATTTGTTGAAGAATCTAGCGCACGAAGATAAAGACAATTTTATGGGAAAATAATTTATTCCTTCAGGAAATTGGACAAATGCCATTAGTTGTGGGAGCAGTTTAGTGTGGACAGGAAGGGAGAACTATTGGAAGAGAGACATTTGTGCGCGGGATGAGATATTTAATATTCAAAATTATTTTACCAAACTGTTATTGGAACAATTTACTAATAATATATCCTTCTGTGTAAAGATGGTGGGCTGCGAAACTTTGCCTTCCACTTGGAGAAAGATGGGAATCGCAGTCGAAGACATCAGGAACCAGGTCTTTGTTCAGTCAAGGGGAGAGAATCCATTTGTCATCGGCCGAGTTTGGGAAAATAAACTGTAACCGTGGAACATTTACTTAACACTTATATACGTAAGTATATCGCGTAAATTTATATACACGTTGTTTTTCGTAAATTCACATTTTGGTCGTCTCGTGGGATAATCTGCGTTGTAATATCCACGGAACAATTATATTTCATGCAATGCAACAAGCATTGAAATTACTAATGTATAATCAAGTTTATAATCACACACATAACATGCATATATATGTAATAAGTGATTCATAATCTACCCTACGTACATATCAAACAAATTCTTTTACTTAGTTTTGATTAGTTGATTAAAATAAAATAAAAACAATTGGCTGATTGAATGCAAAAGGCTTTAAAATATAACAAAGATAGTTTGTATTGTCATTAAAGATTTACTTAAAAGTTAATTAATATCAAGATTAGTGTAATTGAAACTATCATAAAAACTGTTGTATTATAGTGAAACCTAACAAACAAAGTATTTGAAAGATAAATACTGAGAAGTAAATATGTATACATAAAAAATATAGAAGGCGATGGCAAAACAAAAGTTCTGTATAATGGATTGGACAGAATAATTAAACATAAAAATTAGAACTTCATAAAATCTCATACATTAAACAGGATTGGAAATGATATGGGATGTAAGTTGACAGACTGGGTAAAAATAATATTTAAGTGAAAACCATCATTGGATACGCGAAAGAAAGAAAGACAAAATACATATGGGAGGATAAAGCACAAACACATTTAAATATAATGAAAATTATTAAACTAAGTGCTTGTACGTAGGAGAGAAAGAAATTGATGGCAATAGTTTTTTGATGATATTTTCTTATTAGTTTTTATTTTATTACTGCTCTTTCTCTTGAACTTGACCAACCAATAAAAATTATTTTTGTTTAATTCATATATATTTTTCAAGCTATTCAGTTTTTTCTGTGCCGCATCAACGGCGTAATCTTAAATATTGGCGAGAAATATTTCAGAGGCATTACTCAAAGAGTTTCTATGTCGATAATTAGTTATGTTTAGGAACAAAGGATAAGAAGAAACAGATAGAGCATTGTTGGCGGAGAAGGTGCGCGGAGTTGGCGAGCGCCGAACATTGTTGGGACGGACGAACGAAAACTGTTCGTTTTGGGTTATCTACAGATCTAAAGTATTTCGGAATTGCTTGTATGGTGGACAGCCATTGAAGAGCGTTCTCAAGGCTTTTTTACTGCTGATATCCTGATCCGCCTTTTGACCTGATTGCGGCCGCCGCTGTCCGTGGGAGTCGAACCAAAGCATCGCTCGTTTCATCTTGGTGCGCGCCTTTCAGCTGGTAACCAGAAGAGATAACGAACCAAATGCTTCTTTATCACGAATTACAAAACAGTAAGAAGATTAATTAATTTGTATAAGCAATTGGTCAATCACAAAACATTAAGATCTATTCGGACAGTTAATTCAGTTGTATAAATATTTATCATATTTTGTGTTTGAAAACTAATCTTCGATTTCAATTCACTACTAAAAAATTAATAATGAATATAATTTAATTTCTTCATATTTTCTTTCATGAATTATCAATATTTTGTAAAAAGTAAAAAAAGGAAATAATATCTGTATATTTGTTTGATATTTGTATTCAATATTTCCTGCTTGGACTACAATTGTACCTCCTATTGGGACTTACCAATTCTTGTAGCTCTGTAGCGAGTTAGCCTGGCCAAGGCAGAGAAGGTGAAGACTTTAATATATATACAAACTAGATAGGTCCCAACTTTTGTGGATGAAGCGTTTTACTTGATACTAAATTTATGAATTTCCGTCTGTTTATTGTAATTTATTTAACAGATTAAGATCCATATTTTAATAATACCTTTTGTTTCTTTGCTCGTAATCTGTAGTCCTAATAGATTAATTTTTTTCGAACAAGAACTAATATTTCCCCAAACAAAGATTCGCAATCCCATTCTTATCATTTATTGTTAGAATGATTGACTCGATGTATCCACGATACTTTTAATAAATTATAGTTTCTAACTTTGCCTGGGAATTAAATGTTAAGTTTTGCTTCTGAGCCGCTGGGGCTTTTCACACATCATAGAACGCTGAACGCTAAACTTACTCCAGATAAATGTGAATTAACTTATTAATTAGCTGAAAGGATGATGTGGAACGATCCATTATGAATCGTAATGAGGAACAACGAAACTGGAGAAACAATTACAGTTTTGTCTATATTAAAAAGTTAATTGTACTCCGAGCTTGCTTTCACAAAGAATATAAAATTTATTATGAAATTCGTGCAGCTACTAGTAGTCTGCATAACGAGAGAAAAGACAACGGAAAAAGTTCCACGAAGGATATACGTGACAATGCTGGCTGATGTTAGGAGTACGACGTTTCAGAATGTGTGCAGCTTCAGGCAATATATATGAAAAAACATTTCGCACTATATAAAATGTGTACATTAGAACAAAGACAAAAAAATTACAATGAAACTCCACAAATGAAAGGAAAATAATTATTAATCTGCAGTATTGTGACTTGAAATCCAGACTTGTATTTCAGTTATTTCTTTGTATCAATTCCGTCACCAAAATTTTAGCAGTTTTCAATACATACAAATTTATATGAAATTGGTAATTATAGTAATATATATGAACTTTCGTAGTATTTATTCTATAATGCATTGATATAGATATCGTTTAATGCGAACAGGAAGACTCCATGATGGTACGCACTTGCAGAGTGAAAAGACACCTGTGTTTCGTGTTCTCAGGTGCGAGGCGCCGAAAGGCATTTGTTCGCGAAAGTGATGGTCGACAAGTCCAGAATGAGATAAATTTATTGTTCGTGAACGTGAAACTACTACCAGAAGACACAATATTCTTTTCCCCTATTTTTCATTTATTATGACTGATATTTGATTTCAAGCTGTTGATATCTAAATCATCTTTTTTATCATCACTCCTATTCGGAGAACATATAATTTTTAAATAATTTAGTAACGATTCAATAACTGATTTTCACTGTGCAGATTTTATGTATTTTTTTTTGGTTAACAGGCTACATGAGGGCGATCCTGAAACAGGCAACTCCCCTTTAATAGCATAGGAAGGGAACTGAAAAGGGGGAATGCGGAAGATAGAGCAAGGTAGCCAAGGGTTGACTAGAGCTCCCGGACTAGTCCTACCCGGTGTTTCAGCTAAAGAGATGCAGGAAAAACCCTAGAAAACCTGCATCAGGTAGGTCTGGTTCCTTCCGAATGACGGGAGACGAGTCTGCTGTGGGGTCACAGCAATCCCTTCTCCGTGTCTGCACCAGTTTCAGGAGGCAATTGGCCGACTGATCCAATGGGATAAGCGGACAACTCTTGCCATATGCCCAAGGTCTTTGACCCCAGTACATATACCTCCTAAAATAGGTGAAGGTGTCTCGGCATATGAGAACTTTGATAAAAAATACCCAGAGAGATTGCGAGGCATTCCCGACATGATCAGGTGAGCCCCGCAGTCACTGGGCTGAAGCGCCTGCGAGAAAACTCCCGCAGCGCCCCTTCAGATTTTATGTAATTCCACAGCCATATATATATATATATATATATATATATATATATATATATATAGAGAGAGAGAGAGAGAGAGAGAGAGAGATTATAAGCTGTGTCACTTGGTTATATTTATTTTGTCCATTTTTACATGTTTTGTTCTATTTTTGTGATGAGAAAGTTCTGCGCTGTACTTTACCGCAGCGGACTGTGCCTGACAACGAGCTCGCCTTATAAGGATTTGGCCACGTGGGGCGAGTTTCGCGTGTTCAAAACACGTGGACTTCCGGTTCCAGAAAAGCCTGGAATCTTCTAGAAGCGGCTAGTCCCATTGGTGGATGAGAACACGCGCCCCAAATGAGCCAATGGTAAGCTCCATGAAAATAATAATAATAATAATAATAATAATAATCATATTCCGTAGATCCTGTAAAGAAGCTAAGCTTCAAGGATGTGGAATGGGTCAGGGTGTACATTTATTACATTATTTTATTGTATAAAAGAAAAATATACTTATAACAAATTTTTGTATTATAAACTATTATAAATTACACTTCTCCGATTCTTCTATAAATTCCTTTATTGAATAGAAGGAGTGGCTAAGCAAAAATGAGCGTAATTCAGTCTTAAATTTACCTTGATTATCGGACAACTCTTTAATTCTGTGCTGACTGCAGTCTGTTGAAGATGGATATCCCTGAATAATGCACACCTTTCTGTGCAATTGACAATGTTTTACATTTTTTATACAGATTATTTTTGTTCCTTGTATTGAAGGGATGAATATCAGAATTATTCAAAAATAAGTGCCTATTTGTAATTAAAAATAACATCAATGAATAAATGTATTGGCACGTCAAAGTGAAAATACCTAACTTTTTGAACAGAGTTCTGCAAGAAGTTCGTGAGGAAACCTGACATATTGCTCTAATAACACGTTTTTGACTAATAAAAATCTTATCTACGCCTACTGAGTTGCCCCAAAATATAATACCATATGATAGAACAGAATGAAAATATGCAAAGTATACTAATTTTCTTGTTTTTAAATCACTGAAGCTGGACATTGCTCTGACAGCACATGTAGCTGAGCTGAGCTTCTTAAGTAATTGATTAATCTGATCAGTCCAATTTAATTTATTATTTACTAAGAGACCTAAGAATTTAACAGAGGAAAGTTTCATTTAACATTTTTTCCTGTCGTATTTAAGTGTTGTTATATATAGATTGTAAAGTTGTGTGTTGAATGTGTGAAATTGCATGAAATGTGTTTTGTCACAGTTATTTGTTAGTCCGTTCGCATTAAACCATGTTAGCAGGTTAGTTAAATTATTGTGTTACTTGCCTCCTCTTCTTCTAGTGTGTCTTTGTTACTATTTTACTATTGCAACTAGTATCATCTGCAAAGAGGATAGCTTTAGAAGTTGAATCTATGATATTAGGAAGATCATTTATATATAAATTTATAAGGAATAATAATGGGCCCTAATACTGATCCCTGTGGGACACCAACCACCACCCAGTTTTAATAATTCCCCAATCTGATTTATGGTATTTCACCTGTGCACGAGTCTTTTAATACTACTCTTTGCATTCTATTTTGTAAGTATGAATTAAACCAAGAAAATGAAGTTCCTGTTATTCCATAGTACCTCAGTTTTTCTAGCAATATGCTATGGTCTACACAATCAAAAGCTTTACTTAAGTCACAGAATATACCTAATGGGCGATTTTTTTTATTTAATTCTTCTATTATGTCATCTAAAAGAGTAAAGATCGCTTTCTCAGTTGAATATCCTTTTCTAAACCCAAACTGTGAATCGGTGAGTAAATTATGTTTGTTCAGATGTTTTATAACTCTGTTGTATACTACTCTTTCAAAAATTTTTGATAATACTGGCATAGTGATATGGGGCGATAATTTGATATATCTTCTTTATTCCCCTGTTTGTACAGTGGAGTGACTAAAGCACATTTGAGCTTATCTGGGAAGACTCCAGAAAGAAGTGAATGATTACAAATGTAACTATTTACTGAACTAATACTACCTGTTATTTGTTTGAGTATAATGCTTGAGATACCATCATGCCCTGATGAATGTTTATTTTTTAGAGTGTTTATTATTTTTTTAATTTTGGTTGGAGTTGTCAAAGAATGATCGAGGCATTCGAAGGAGCGCGGGTAGCACAAGCAGAGACACTTTATATCAGGTCTTCAGGGTTGATTGACCACAGTTGACATCGAGTCGTCACGGTGGACGATCCACACTTGTGATTTGGACGTGAAAGTGAACAGAGGTTCAATAGCGAACGGACATTCTGAAATACGATTTGGACGTCGATCGACCTGAACGAGACGAGCCGTGTCTGGTCCTGCGAAGATTTCCACCATCATCACAAACTAGCCGTCCGAACCTGCGAAGATGATTTCCGCCGCTCACCAGACTAGAAATGTCCGAGCCTGCGAAGAAGATGTCCGCTGCCTACGTGCCGCTATTATCTTCCCTCGTCGCCCGACAGGCTGCCAACCGCGAGCGGGACTTCGCTAGCTGACATTGCTGAGAGCGACTCGCTGCTGTTGAAAGAGAACGGGAGAGCAACGATCCACGACCACCCTGGTTCCTGAGCCAACCCGTACCATGTTGCCGCTTGCGAGCAGATCGCATTCCGGCTACTCCGACAGATTCCTTTCAGCGACAAACCGCCCCGCGCCACAGCGCGAGAACGGACAGCTGACGGCCACGTGCTACTGATCGCGTCCACGTGGTTTGCCGAACGTAGAGAAGTAATGTACTGTTGGTCTAATTGAGCGAACGATTTATTTGATTCATATTATTTTCACGAATTCAAGTTTAAATATTTCCTTTCTTTCATTATGAAGTGACAGAAATTTTAATGTGCATAATTATAGTTTTGAATAATAGAATTATATTTTTATTGAGGAAATTTACATTTATTATTATTGATTTCCCACGACATGCTTCTCATTTTTGAATCATTTGCCTTCAACTTCATTTGCCCCAACCTCATCCCTTATAAATTTACAATACGAACTTGGTGAAACTGCGGGCATACGCTGTTTGCCGAACGTATTTTTTGGCGCTTTCCTTTGGTGTAGGGTAAAAGAAGAGTTTTGCTGGGAGGTGAGAAGACGATGAAAGGACGAGGAAGAAGACAGTTTTGCTCATAAGTTGAAAGAAACAGGAAGTAGAAGAATTAGGAAAGAAGAAATGAATATTTAAATAGTGTGACTGGGAAGTGGAAGAAAATAAGAAGTAGGGGAGACGAGAAGTGAGTGTTAGTTGGAAGTTCATGGGAGGCGAGAAGTTCAGTCTTGCTTCGAAGTCGAAGGGA